>SZWC01004145.1:148769-164337 GCA_023375785.1 Penium margaritaceum
AGAGAGTGGACTGGAGTGACGATCGTCAACTGGCACGCAGTCAAGACGTCAGTTGACTGCGTCAACACCTGCATCTGTGAGTTTGCTCTGCAAACTGGCAAGAGGTGGCGGTTTGCACATCCTGAGACGTGCAGGGCTGCCTGCGCGCTGCTCGATGCGCAGGCAACCCTGCGCATCAGCAGGCATGTATTTGTTTTTCAGCCAGCGGACAAACGGGTGGCCAGTTTATTGTTTGCTCGAGTAGTTGTAGCACCCGGATGGGTTTTAAGTTCACTGGGCCCGCGCCTGCGCACGTTCCCGCGTGCTTGCGCCGGCGTCCGTGCCCCTGCGCCCGCGCCCACGCGCCCACACCCTTGGCCGAGCGCCCACACCTGCGCCTGCGCCCGCGTGCCCACGCTTGTGCTCGTGCTCCCGTGTCCGCGCTGGTGCCCGCGCGCCTGTCCCCGCACGCGCCCGCGCCCGTGCCCACACGCCCGCGCTTGCGATTGCGCGCCCACACCTGCGCCCGAGCCCGCACCCGTGTGTGACCATGCACATACGCGCACCTGCCCCCGCACGTCCGCGCCCGGGCGCATGCGCGCCTGTGCCTCCGCGCCCGCACCCGCGCGCCTGTTCCCGCCCACGCCCCCGCCTGCGCACACTTGCGCCCGCGCCTGTGCGGGCATGCAGGTGCAGGCGGGCAGGCCCGGGCGAAGGCGCAGGCCGCGCCCACGCCCGTGCCTGCGCGCTTGCACACGCCCACCGCCACTTGCGCTCACGTTCTTGCGCTCCCGCCCTTGCCAGCGTCTTTGCCCGTCCTTGTCCGGGCCCACGCCCTTGCCTGCGCCCGTGCCCGCCCGCCCGCCTGCCCGCTCGCCCACCCGCCCGCCGGCCCGCCCGATGGCTCACCCAGGAGTGAGGCCGGGTTCACAAACCTCACCAAGCAAACATAAGCTCCCCACATTGGAAGCTTCACCATGCTCAGGTGAGGGGAGGCAAGCTGCCAGTCAGTAGAACATAATGTTTCAAAGCGCCAGAAAATGTTGCCGATGCCTGTTGTCTGCAACATTCATGATTTTTGCAAGTGACGGGTTATGCTGCGCGTTGCGTATTGACAATACTTGTCACCAGCGAGAGCAAGCTGTGGCTGCGACGGGGCTCCAACGCAAAGTATGGCCATGCAATGTGGGTAGGATTTCTTTAGCCTTTTGGTACAAGTTGGGCCAGACGACTGCTTGGACGTGGGAATGTGCCAGTGTGCTAGACACGAGTGACATGATTGTTTGCTTTCCTTCGTCCTGAGACACTGTCGACATCCTTGTGCACGATTGCAGGTGACGAGCGAGGTGACGGGCAAAACGTGGCGCGCTGACAGCTGGTGCAGCGCACGACATCTGGTGGTGGACACGTTGGGGCTCCGGGTCTCCAGCACGATACGTCATGCTGTATGGGCAGGATCTCTTCAGCCTCCACCACGATGCGTAAAAGGGGACGTGGGGAGTTGGACAGGGGGAGTGGACATTCCGTCATGGACGTGTCACAAAACGCTGACTCTGCAGCATGATGAGCACGGTCCGTACTCATCATTGATGAAGACGGTCCTTGTTTACTCTTTCTTGTGCCATTCTTTTGCATCCGCAGGTGACGAGCGAGATGATGGGCAAGATGTGGCGTGCGGACAGTCTACGCGTCACATGTCAGCTGTTAGTGGATGCTGCGGGGCCTGGATCCTCCAATGCAAAGTCCTTGTTCCGGTCATTTTCTTGCATTTGCAGGTGACGAGCGAGGCAACAGGGGAGACGTGGTATCTGGAAAGTCTGTGTGGCACATGAAACCTAGCAACGGTTGCTGCTTGGCTCGGATCCTTCACTGCAAAGTCCTTGTGCCAGTCATTTTCTTGCATTCGCAGGTGACGAGCAAGGCGACGGGCGAGACGTGGCGCGCAGACAGCCCGCGCCGCGTGTGGCAGGTGGTAGTCAATGCGGCGGGGCTAGGGGCCTCCAGTGCAAAGTACGTCGTGCGGCATGCGCAGGATTTCTTTTGTCTCCACCACGAGTCAGTGCAGGCCGCGTGCCGGGAAGAGCTCAAGGTGTTTCTCTCCTAGTGGTGGGAAAAGGAGGGCCAGGAGCAGTAGCGGTAGCAACAGGGGCAGCAGCAGCAGCAGCAGCAGCAGGAGTAGGTGCAGATGATTACACACGGCCAGGAGCTTTGAGGCCAAGGAGCCCTTGAAGAAAGCAGACGGATGGTTGAGGAGGAGGAGGAGGAGGAGGAAATGGAAAGTGCTGAGTCCAATGATGGAGAAGGAGAGGTGGGGAGAGAGGATGGGGAGCCAGGGCTTAGGAAGTGGCTTTGTACGGAAGGTTGTGAGCGGAAGCGGTGTTAAATTGGCGAAGGAGGGAGGACCGCATGGGGAGGTAGAGGCACAAGACGCGGTGGAAGATGATCCACAGATTGATGTGATTGCCAACACATGCAGCAGCAACAGAATTAGTAGCGGCGGCGGCGGTGGCAGCGGCAGTAGTAGTGGCGGCAGCAGCAGCAGTAATGGTCACAACGTTGATGGCAGTGAAGGCAGAGGCAACAGTGTGTTGCTACTATGAGAGGACTGTTTGATCTTTGTGGTGGATTTTAGTGCGAGGGTTGAAGGGACCCCAGCTTCAGCAAAGTCTATGGATCTTGAACTAAGTGTCAGGGATCCTTTGGGTCAAGCCGCCGATGGGGCTGCTTCGGATGAAACCACCGACATCAATGCTGTGACGCAGAAAATTAGCATCACTGCTGCATAATGGGAACCTGCTGACAGTCAGGGTCGTGTGGCGGTGCTACTGTCGCCATCGTCACCCTCATGAGTAGAACCGCGAATAGCTGAGCATGTTAAATCAAAATCGATATCGATTATCGATATCGATTTTGAAAACATCGATCTCGGCTCTTTCAACCTCGACTGTGTAGTCAAAATCGATATTGATATCGAATCGATTCTACATTGCTGTCACATCGATTTCCACTCGATATCAACTGGCATAAGACAATGTTTTTTTTTTCACAACCATGATTGAAATCGAAATCAATAGTAAAATATCGATTTTGACTCAATTTTGACTTTACATGAAAACATTCAGTTAATTTTCAGGTGCAGATCGAAGTTCATTCTTGTATGGACCTTATGCATACCGTTCATACCTTTCCTATGGAAGAAAACTCATGCACTTGGAAACCATGGCATGGCACAAATGGAAAAGTGCAAAGGAAAGGAGAATGTTATACATCATTGGAATACTAATGGGAGCAAGAAATACGAATAGCGTGGTACAAAAAGAAATAAGCGAGATTCTAAGCAACGTCCTTGCCCCTCGACAGAGCATCTAGCAAGGCCTTAAGTTAACCCACAACGCTCTTCTACCCCTTCAGTCACACCAGCATTTTGAATGTTTCATTGTACAAGTTATTGCGGCACTCAGTGAGAATGCTACCAGCCTGTGAAGAAACATGCTCAAAAGACGCACTACTACAAGGGATGAAAAACATGTCCCTCCCGAGTGCAGCCATGGCTGGCAGCTGCATTTTGTTCTCAGCCCAAAAAATTGCCAGACTTCTCTTTCCCTTACGGGCCCAGGCCAGCTCCTCTTCGAACTCAACTAGAGTGTCCTTCTTTGGTGGTGCTGCCCCTCACTGCAGAGTCTTGTTCATACGTAGCTGGGAGAGGTTCATCTTGCCAGCAGGTAGAGTCACCGGGGCGGGGTTGACGCTTCTATTGCTGCCAGGCTAACTGTTGCTGTTGCTGTGCACTTGGCTAATGCTCATGGGTAGAGGGTTGCTGCTGGACACGGGGATGCTGCTAGAGGGGACGTTGCTTCTAGAGGCGGCCATTGCGGCTGCTGGGGTTGGCGGTGCCTCTAGGTAGAGCTCTGATGCTACTGCTTGCCTCTGTGCTCGCCTCTCTAATCGACAGCAAGGGGTTGACGCGAACAACTTGCAGTGCATGGCGCAGTGCCGCACGTGCATTAAACATAAATATTAGGAGGCAGCGTTGTTGATGGGGCCAGGTGAAGACGTGCCACGCGGCTGCATGGTCGGGGGTGGCGCCAGCGGCGAAGTCGCCAAGGAAAGGCTCTAGGGCTAGGCGGGAAGCCAGAGGGGCGACTGGCACTAGGGCACAGACGGCGCGACCAGCGTCATACAACTGGTCAGCCTGGGTGGGGTCATAACAGAGGGTGTAGTATGCCCACAGGCCCTCACCCTGCGCCAAAATCCGGAAAATGAGCTCCTAGCTTCGGAACTGCTCGCCGGCCTGAAGTGGCGGGGGCAGCGTCTCAAATTCCTTCTACCTGCGGCCGGCACCGAGAGTGGGGCCAAGGACGGAGGTCACCGTCTGCCGCTGGCGCTGAGTCTGCTGCTCCACCAGGTAATGCGTAGCAGTGGACATAGCGGGGTTGGCGTGCCCGAAAGGGATGAGTGGTGGCAGCAGACTGGTGGCATACTGGGAGGCCAATGGCTGTAGCGCTGCGAGTTGTTGCGTCAAGGCGGCAAGCTATTGCTGAAGAGCAGCTAAGTGATCAGGGATGCCGCCAGCGACGCCAGAGGGCAGCTGGTACTTCTACTGCTGCTGCTGCTGCTACTGCTGCTGCTACTGCTGTAACTGCTGGAGATGCTGCAGGAAAGGGGGGCTGGGGGTCTCCCCAACAGAGGAGGATCCCTCCTCAGAGGGGCGATTAGTCATGGCAAGTGCTACCGGAAAAAATCAGGCAGCATTTCCCCTGGCCCAGTGGCCGTGGGAAAAATTCTAACGCTGCCACCAGGCGGGTCAATACTGCCGGAAAAAAATCGGCAGCATTTCCCCGGCAATGGCGCATATGGTGGTCCGCGGGCGTTGTCTGGCACCTGTACGTCAGTCTTCTCCTTCTGTTGCTACCATCTGGCTCTGATAGCAAAATGGAAATACTAGGTAGCATGTTGGGGCAGTAGCGTTGTTGATGCAACATGCAGGCTTACACGCTCGTTGCTTAAGTCTGCTGCCCCCTCAGTCTGCTGGTCTAGAGACTAAGTCTAGAAGCTCTGGGTTTGTTACTCAGAAGTGCGCGCGCCAGTGTTAGCGCCAGAAAGCAGCTGGAAACTGAAGGTAACTGATTAGCAATGAAGAATGGGCAACAATGGGAGACCCCTCCAAGTTCTAGCTTCCCCCCACTAGTGTAGAACTTGAAACTCAACTAACGAGCCGGTCACAAAATAGTCCTAGACCTATTTCCTGGCAGGCAGGGTTTTCTCGGTGAGCCTTGCCACACGCCCGACAGCCCAAAACCCGGGCATCGTCCGTTTTGCCTGAAAACTAGACCATACCATAATACGGACGCTGCAAACGCAGTCGTGTGGTCAGAATCAGCCAGAAAAATAACTGCAAAGAGTTATGGCTGCCCAAACCCAAAAAGTGCTTACAACAGTCAATGATGCCAGGCAGGGCCACACAGCAAGAGACATGGACCCTAGGCATAGCATGATGCTGCAGACTCAATGCCACGACCAGAAACAACAATGGGTGCATGCAAACAGCATCTGCAGTGGCAGTGACTGTCGGCGGCCCGACCACCGAGGAGGCCTACCGATGGAGCTGAACGCATCACCGGAGGGAGGAGGCTCTAGCGAACGGTGCGTGGGCCTCAGTGCGTGTCGGCTCCACCTAGCGACACTGTAGCAGCGTCGAGTCTCACCGTCAGTCATCTACACGCCGATGTGCACAAGCCGAGAGGACACAACAGAGTACAATGAGAGATGCACGAAAACCAACACTCCCCCATGACTCACAGGCGCAGTGCACATGTGCGGGCAGAGACACAGTCAACGACTAGACTCCCCCAAGCCACGCAGAGATGCAAGCATGGACAAAGAGAGCCACTCACGGACGCACGCCGACCAAACTAACAGCCTTCTTAAACGAGTCGCGCTTCAGTGCCTTGGTCAAGAAGTCAGCCAACCCACACGATGCTGATACTGTCGTCATGCAACAACGAATGCACATAGTGATACTCAACGTTGATGTGCTTTGTGCGTGTGTGATGCACGCCGTCATTGTTGGCGATGTCCATGGCACTCTCACAGTCACAATGCAACGTGATGGATGGGAAAAACTGACGCAACTCGGGCAACAGATGACACAACCACACACTCTCACACGCGCCTGAGCCAAGAGTAATGTACTAAGCCTCAGCAGTGCTACGAGCAATGCACCCCTGCTTGCCGCTTTGCTGGGACACAGCTGTGCCGCCAACCAGAAAGATCCAGCTTGTGCGACTCTTACAGTCTAGGCTGCCGGCCCAGTCGCTGTCGGTGTAGCCCACCACGAAAACAGCCGGCTGGCGGCGGAACATGAGACCTTGGCGAGGACGACGTAGTGTAGTACTCGTATCGCGGCCTCGTAGTGGAGGTGACTTGGCTCCTGAGAAAATTGGGCCAGGAGGTTGACGGCGAACGCGATCTCTGGACGCGTCGTCGTCGCCAAGAACATCAGTGACCCGATGACTCGTAGGCACGTGGTCACGTCCACTGGCTCCCCTACAACCGTTGGGTCAGGAGTCTTCAGCTTCACCTGGCCTTCGGGTGACATGGGTAAGGATGCGCTCGGCACGAGTGGTAGGTCCTCCGCAAAGCAGGTGGACAGAGTCTGCACATAGGCGGCCTGGTGGATGTGGAGGACGCCCTGGGAGAGATCATGCTCGAGCTCCATGCCTAGGAAGACTCTGGCAGATCCGTGATCCTTCATCTGGTAGGTGGCGTACAACAAGTCCTTGATATGTGGATGGCAGCCGTGTTTGGCGACGCGATGAAGAGATCGTCAATGTAAACCAGAACAGTGGCCAAAGTGTGGCCTCGCGGACTGACAAACAGTACGGGGTCAGCGGTGTTTCGCTGGAGTCCGCCTCGAAGGAGCGTGCTGCTCATTTCTTGGTTCCAGCACCGAGGCGACTGCTTCAGGCCATGGAGGGCCTTACGCAGTCGCCAGACTGTCCCAATGCCATCGTCGAAGGTTGGGGGCTGCACCATGTAGACCTCCTCACCCTCGAGTGAACCATGGAGAAAAGTGTTGCTCACATCTATCTGATGCAGCTCCCACCCATGCTGGGCGACCAGGCTGAAGAGTGCCCGGCTAGTGGAGAACCGGGCAACTGGGGCAAAGATCTGGTCGTAGTCGACCCTAGGAATCTGCGCAAACCCCTTGGCTGTACGGCAGGCTTTGTACTTGTCCAAGGACCCGTCGAGCTTCCACTTGCGCCCAATGACCCACTTGGCGCCCATGGCCTTCCAACCTGGACGAAGGTCGACAAGGTCATACACATGGTGTTGTCGGATAGCAGCGAGCTCATCGGCGTAGGCAGCATCCCAGTGTACGGCCTCAGGAGAGGTTCGTGCCACGCGTAGGGTGGCGGGGTCCTTCGGGCGTGCTGTGGAGTGGACTAAGAGAGCGTGTACATCTTGAGCCCCATGTGGGATGCGCGTGAGTGCAGCCACAACACTGTGCCAATGCTCGTGATGAAGCATGGCGTAGCCGAGTGCAGAGCACGGGTGAAGGTCTGTAATGATGGCTAAGGTGGTCAAGCAGAGGACCTTGGTGCCAAGGTCTCCAGTCACGACCGTGGGAGTGGAGGAGACACGTGGAGTCACGGGGGGTCGAGGCGCCAAGGAGCGCGGTGCGACTGTCTTCGCAGTCACAAACGGTCCGGGTCGGAGGCTGCCGCCTGGGCCACGTGTGTAGCATGGCAGGGCAAGAGATGGCACTGAGTCTGACGGGCCAATGGAGGCAGACGGGGTTGCTGGCCTGGAGGGGCCAGCGGATGCAACCGGGGCAGCTGGCCCGGAAGGGCCAGCGGACGCGACTGGAGCTGCTGGCACGGAGGGGCCAGTGGACGCAACTGGAGTTGCTGGCTCGGAGGGGCCAGCGGACACAACTGGGGCTGCTTGTCCGGAGGGACCAGCGGACACGAATGGGGTTGCCGGCCCGGCGGGACCGGAGGACGCGTCTTCGGCTGCCGACCCGGAGGGACCAGCGGACGCGACTAGAGCTGCCGGTCCGGGAGACCAGCGGACGCAACTGAGGCTGCCGGTCCGGAGGGACCAGCGGATGCGACTAGGGCTGCCGGCCTAGAGGGACCGGAGGAAGCGTCTGGGGCTGCAGGCTTGGAGGGACCAGCAGACACGACTAGGGCTGTTGGCGCAGAGGGACCAGGAGACGCGACTGGGGCTGTTGGCCTGGAGCGACCACCAGACGCAGCTAGGGATGCCGGCTAAGAGGGACCAGTGGACACGACTGGGGCTACCGACTCAGAGGGACTGAGGGATGTGTCACCCGGAAGCGGCAAGACGGAGGACGGACTCACCACTCCACCACGCGACGGGATAGACACGGACGAGCCGGAGCAAATGAGGTCACCAGGAAATGGGTCCTCGAAGAAGAGGGCATCCCGAGACTCGACGATGTAGTGCTAAGAGGGATCCCAGAAGTGCCAGGCCTTGGACTGATGAGAGACACCAAGGAAGGTGTAGGGACGTCCACGGGGGACAAGCTTGCCGCCCTGCTGCGAGGCGGGCAGCCACACAATGGCCACGCAGCCCTAGAAGCGAGCCGTGCGGAGGTTAGCTCGCTGACTGCACCAATGCTGGTACGGCGTGGACTGGCAGGGAAGGGGACCGTGGGGAATCCGGTTCCAGACCCAGATCATGTAGGCCATGGCTTCAAAATAGAAGCCATCGGAGAGACCTGACTCGACCCGCATGGTTCGGACGGCGTCAGCCATGGTACAGTTCCATTGCTCGGAGACACCGTTCAGGGCGGGCGTGTAGGGCACGGACGTCACATGGTGGATCCCGCGTGAGGCGAGAAAGGTCGTGGCCTCACCCATGTACTCATCGCCGCAATCAGAGGAAAAGCGGCGAAGAGAGCGGCCACACTCGTGCTCCGCAAGGACAAGCCAGTCCTCGATGGCTCGGGCGACATCGCTCTTCTGTCGAAAGCAGAAGATCCAGCGGTAACGAGAGTAGTCGTCAGTGAGGGTGAGGACATAGCGGCCGTGCTCGCCGACTGAATCGGTGGGGAGAGGACCCATGACGTCCGAATAGACAAGGTCAAGAGGGGCGGACGCACGGGAGGAAGACAAAGGGTACGTGGACCGGTGCATCTTCCCTTGAGTGCAATCAATGCACTTAGTGGGGCACGGGAGGGGGAAAGTCTCTTGGTGAAGGCCTTTGGCCGGCTGGCTGTGGAGCATGCTGTCTATGGTGGCTGAGTGGACATGGTAAAGGCTGCGGTGAAACAGGCGAGTGTGCGAAGGAGAAAGTGTGCTGGTGACAAACATATGGCCTGTGGCGGCTGACGGGGAGGAGACAGAAGGGGAGGAGGAGAGGCGAGGTACATGCCACAGGTTGTCACGGGCGGTGCCGTGTAGTACGACAAGACCAGACAGACGCAATGACACAGTGCCAACACCACGCGAGTGCACAAAGTCCATGCTCATGCGGTCAAGGGCAGTGACGGACAGGAGGCTGAGTTCAAAACCAGGGACAAAGAGGATATTGGTTAGGAAGACGTCACTGGCAGGACCACAGAAACGAATGACACCAACACCACGGACTGGAAACACCTGACTGGAGCCCGTACGGACGCCGGCGACATCACCTACAGGACCGAGCATACTGAAGGCCTCACGAGAGGCCGTCATGTGATGCGTGGCCCTGGAGTTGATGATCCAGGTCTCAGCGGGGTCCTGGACTGGGGTCGCTAGATCGCTAACGGTCACATGGCAGCAAGCAAGGGACGCGGACGCGGTGGAAGGAGGTGCGAACTGAGACAACCAATCGTCAAGCCACGCAACGTCGTCATGGGAAGTGGTAGAGGAGACCATGGAAGACGACGAGACAGACAAGGAAATGGGACACGCCCATAGTTTAGTCTTAGTCATGCAGGGTTGGACAGAAGAGCAGGAGATGATGCAACTCGCACTTCCCTGGGAAGGAGGGCGTGTCAGGCCGAGCTAGAGTGCGATGAACTGCTCTAGCTGACGCTCAGGGGAGGGCGGCCCAGGAGTGTAGACCGAGTGCGCAATGATGGCACCGAAGCCTGGGTAAGGGAGGGACTGTGCCGGTGATGGGAACGGAGGCGCCGACAACTGCGGTTTTTTTTTTTTTGGTTTTTAAGATGGTCCAGGCAGACGGCTGCGGATAGTACTGTTGCGGGGCGGGTGTCTACTGGACAGGCGGAGCTGTCGGAATGGTGGAGCTACTAGATGAGGTCGAGGTGTTAGGGCCGGCGGCAGCTACGGCGGCAGAGGCAAGACAGCACTCCCGCTGGCGTCGCATGGTGGCGATGATGTACGCCTAGTCCGTGAGGAGAGGGCACGTGTACCACTCGTGCCTGGGCTGGCCACAGTTGTGGCAGACCGAGCCACCACCGCTGGACCCGGTCGACGGCTGCTACTGTTGGTGTTGTTGCGGAGGACACTTGCCTTTCTTGTTCCGACTCTTCTTCTTCTTCTTCCCTGAAGACGATGAGGTAGCTACGGCGGGGGAAGCGACTGCCACGGATGCGACGGCAGGAGAGGCGATGGTAGGGGAGGCAAGAGTCTCCGTGCGCTGGAGTTAGGACTCCAGACAAGTTTCCTCAATGCAGAGGAAGAGCTCGTATGCCCAAGGCATGAGGGTTCCCTGGGTCGCCATGGTGGAGAGGACATCCTGGGGGTAGTGCACGAAGACGTCCGCGTATGCGCTGGTGGCGCCATGCTTGATGGTGAGGAGCACAGCCAGAGGGGGTGGGGTAGATCAGCTGAGACGCCAAAGGATGTCCTCCGCCCACTACCAATAGGCAATGACCGTCTCGATCTCCCCCATGTGCAGGGACTTGAACTCCCGGAGTAGACGACTGGTCTCAGCTTCACAGGACAGGCGATGGGGCCCGGTGAGGATGTGCCACGCGGCTGCAGGGTCGGGGGTGGCACCAGCGGTGAAGTCGCCTAGGAAAGGCTCTAGGGCTAGGCGAGAAGCCAGAGGGGCGACTGGCACTACGGCACGCGCAGCGCAACCAGCGTCATACAGCTGGTCGGCCTGGGTGGGGTCATAAGGGAGGTTGTAGTATGCCCACAGGCCCTCACCCTGTGCCCAAATCCGGAAGCTGAGCTCCTAGCTTCGGAACTGTTTGCCGGCCTGCAGTGGCGGGGAGAGTGTCTTAAAGTCCTTCTGCCTGCGGTCGGCGCCCAGAGTGGGGCCAAAGACGGAGGTCACCGTCTGCTGTTGCCGCTGAGTCTGCAGCTACACCAGGTAATGCGTAGTAGCAGACACAGTGGAGTTTGCGTGCCCAGGAGGGATGAATAGTGGCAGCAGACTTGTGGCAGACTGGGAGGCCAATGGCTGCAGTGCTACGAGCTGTTGCGTCAAGGCAGCAAGCTATTGTTGAAGAGCAGCTAAGGGATCAGGGTTGTCGCCAATAACGCCACAGGGCAGCTGCTACTGCTGCTGCTGCTGTTGTTGTTGCTACTACTGCTATTGCTGCTGCTGCTGCTACAGCTGCTGTAGATGCTGCAGGAAAGGGTGGCTGGGGGTTCCCCCAACAGAGGAGGAGCCCTCCTCAGAGGGGCGATCAGTCATGGTGGCTTATGGTGCCTCTCTTCCCCTTTTGTTGATTTTTTTTGTTGTGTGCTGCTGATGCCAGCAGTGACGTTAGCCAAGGATGGCTAATGCCAGTAGAGGCTACTACAATGTGTGTAGTGCTACTGTTTTTATTTTTTATTGTTGATGATGTCAATATTGACGTCAGTAGTGATGTCAGCAGACGGTTGCTGATGTCAGTAGCGGTTGATGTAGCCGCTGTTGTGGGGCTGCAGCCGATGCTGTTGTTACTGCTCTTGCTAATGCTATTGCTACTACTACTCCTGCTGCTGTTGCTACTGTTGCTATTGCTGTTGCGGCTACTGCTGCTACTACTGTTGCTGTTACTATTGCGGCTGCTGCAGCTGCCGGGGATCCCTTTGGTTTTTCTTTTTTCTTTTTCTTCTTGCTGGTCGCTGCGAGCTCGCTACTCACTACAAGCGACGAGCCGCGAGAAGCAAGAACGCTACTCTCTGCTCGCTGCTCGTTGCTCGCTGCGAGGAGCGAGCTCGCTACTAGCAGCTTGCTACTCGAAGGGAGCAGCGGGCTGCGGGCAGCTGCGGGTACTGCTGCTGCGGCTGTCGTTGCAGCCGCTGCTATTGCTACTACTACCGCCGGCTGCAGCTGCTACGAGCTGCTGGGAGCTGCTGCTGTTGTCGGTTGCTTTTCGCTGCTGCTGTTGCTGCTAGTACTTCGAGCTGCTAGGAGCTGCCACTACTGCCAACTGGTGATGTGTACTGCTGCTGCTGGCTGCTACTGCTGCTACTGCTGCTCGCTCCTGCTATCAGTCACACCTAGAGGACGTCACCGCGTGCGTCGTTGCCGGCAAGCACCTGACGTGGCCTGCCACTCACCTCCTCGCGTCAAGCTTGGGGGTCGATGCTGCCGAAAAAAATCCGGCAGCATTTCCCCTGGCCCACTGGTCGTGGGAAAAATTCTGACGTCGCCACCAGGTGGGTCAATGCTGCCGGAAAACATCCGACAGCATTTCCCCTGCACTGGCACATATGGGGGTCCGCGGGCGTTGTCTGGCACTTGTACGTCAGTCTTCTGCTGTTGTTGCTACGCTCTGGCTTTGATACCAAAAGAGAAGTACTAGGCAGCAGGTTAGGGCAGAAGCATTGTTGATGTAGCGTGCGGGCTTCCTCGCTCGTTGCTTAAGTCTGTTGCCCCCTCAGCCTGCTGGTCTAGAGACTAAGTTTGGAAGCTCTGGGTTTGTTACTCAAAAGTGTGTGCGCCAGTGTTAGCGCGAGAAAGCAGCTGGAAAACAAAGGTAACTGATTAGCAATGAAGAATGGGCAACAATGGGAGACCCCTCCAAGTTCTAGCTCCCCCCCCCACTAGTGTAGAACTCGTTACTCAACTAACCAGCCAGACAGATAATAGTCCAAGACCTGTTTTCTGGCAAGCAGGGTTTTCTCAGTGAGCCGTGCCAGACGCCCGACAGCCCAAAACCCGAGCGACGTCCGTTTTTCCTGAAACCTGGACCATACCATAACATCGACGCTACAAACGCATTCGTGCGATCAGAATCAGCTAGAAAAATAGCAGCAAATAGTTATTGCTGCCCAAACCCATGTAGTGCCTACGACAATCAGTGATGCCAGGCAGGGCCACACAGCAGGAGACATGGACCCTAGGCTCAGCATGATGCTACAGACACAAAGCCACAACCAGAAACAGCATTGGGTGCATGCAAACAGCATCTGCAGTGGCAGTGACGGCTGGCGGCCTGACCGCTTAGGAGGCATGTCGATGGAGCTGAGCGCATGGCCGGAGGGAGGAGGCTCCATCGAACGGTTTGTGGGCCTCAGTGCGCGTTGGCTCCACCGAGCGACACTCTTGCACTATCGAGTCTCGCCGTCAGTCATCTGCACGCTGATGTATACAAGCCGAGAGGACACAACAAAGTACAATGAGAGGTGTACGAAAACTAACAACATTCGCACTTGTGATGAGTTGGGCAGGGGCGTCCTTCCGCGTAACTGTGCGCTTGTCGAAGTACTCGGGCCCAAAGGTTAGATCCATGCATGTGGTGACAATGCCGCGGGCTCCCACTGTGTCCCAGTACTTCAACAGCTTCCTCTCTGCACGTGCGAATCCTACAGTGATTGGGCTCTCTCATGGACGTCCAACTACTGCTGGGCTCTACTCCTCCTCTGCTAGAGTGGGGCGTCGCTGCTTGTAATGGTCAGGCAGAAAGTAGTACCACGCAAGCAGATTCCCAAGCGTGGGATACTTCTCACCTTCAGCCATCTCAGACACTGTGGCAAATGCCTTGAGATCTTCAGTCACCTCTCGGATCTTCGGCCACTCTGCGCGGGTGATGGTGATCTCTGTCAGCCCCCCGTTTGTCCTGCGAAACTCATCAATGTACAGGTCAGCCGTCTTCTGTTGCTCAACAACCTCATTCATCATAGCATGCGTTGATGACCACCGGGTCGGGCAATCATTCACGAGCCGAACAACTTCTCCTCCCCACTGTGCTCAATCCATGCCCCTTGAAGCTGGCTTGAGTGACGCGCATGTGCAACAAGACATCGAACCTTGACCACTAGTGGTTCAATGTCTTAATCGCGCAGGAAGTCCTGCACAGCAAGGTTGATGACATGGCAGAAACAGCGGAATGTAGTGCCCTCTGGGAAATCCTGAGGATGGAGGCTGTGGGGAATGGTTACGCAGATGATGTTGTTCTACGCGTTGTCCATCGTGATGCCTGCAACTTTGTGCCCCAGCTCACATGAAGCCCAAATGCAGCGATCCAGTGCGTCAGGCCAGCATTCCCCATTGTGTGGGCAATCAATCCACACAAAGTCAAGAACCATAGCCCGAGTCCTCCACTCCCTGTCAAAGTGGTGCACTGTCAGTGCAACCCATGATGTCCCGTTGTCCCCTGTCCACCCATCTATTGTGAGGCCGAGCTTTCCCGGCTGGCTTATTAGCCAATCATGCATCTGCTTCCGCCAGGCTAGGTGCGTACGTTTGACGAAGTTTGACAACGTCTGACGACATGGAGCATCCATGTCCATGTACTTCTTGATGAGCCAATTGAAGGACTCAAGCTCCACCACTGTGAATGGGATACCAGACTCCACAAAGTGGAGCATGATGTCGTTCCATAGCTCCTCTTGGGTGTAGATGCAGGATGCAAAGGTAGAGGTCAAGAACGATGTTTAGGAAGCAACCAATGCGTGTCACCAACACTACATATGTCAATTGTGCACTCACTTGAGGATACCCAGCGCCGCATAGTCCCTGATCTTTGCCTGCGGCACGTCCTCGGCCTTCTCAGCAGCTGCCTCCTTCCCCTTAGCAGCGATGGCCTTCTGGAGCGCTTGTACAAGGAAAGCTACCTTGTACTCCTTGGGGTGGTGTACCTCCAGGTGCGACTGCATTGCGGTTGTGTTGGACTGCGACCGCTTAACCTCCCACGTGTTGGGAGGACAGGTCTTGATTTTTCATGTGGCCGGTGAACCAGCCGCTTTGTCAGCGTTGAAGTACTACCACACCGCTGCACGACGCCTTGTGTTGGCGGGACGTTTCTTCTTGGGGACTGGGGTGCGGTACACTTTCTGCACATAGACAACTTTGCGCACAGTACCGACACATCCCCCACGGCCCGACGTCCTCAACTTGCCTTTCTGCTCCTTCCTCCTGTGCTTCTTTGTCACAACTCTCCCCTCCCCATCAGCTCGCTTCCTCTTCCCGCTTTGTTTCTTCTCCACTGTCATGTGTACCTCCTTGTCCTCATCACCCCCATCATCATCCTCTCCATCGTCCTCCTCATCCTCCCTACCGTCATTTCCCTCCTCATTCCAATCCTCATCATCATCATCCCCATCCCCCCCTCCATCATCATCACCATGTCCCCTCCCCCCATCATCCTCTTCCTCGTCATCCTCTTCATCATCCCTCCCCCCTGTCGTCATCATCACCAACTCCCCCTCCCTCATCATCATCCCAACCT
>SZWC01004146.1:10152-27838 GCA_023375785.1 Penium margaritaceum
GGGGGGGGGGGGGACAATGTCCGAAATCCAATACTTGGCAACCGTCTCACCCACGGTAGTCCCAACATGGCTGCGCATGCACCTGGGAAGTGGGCGCAACGTCTGACGCTTTGTCTGCGCTGCTCGTAATTGCGCAGTGCCTGCGACGACCTTACGGCGTGCTCTACCTGGCCGGCAAAAAACATTACTTTGGCGTGGGAGGAGGGACTCGCCAGTTCCACGATCTTGTGGAGGAAGATGGTACGCTTGTCGCCTCCCAGTGAATAAGCATTTTTTTTTCTCTCTTGTCCTGTATGTGAACACGGCACAAACACAGTGATATGGTGTACACACCAGTGCATGATATGCGCCACCTACTTGCACTGCTGCTGCCGTGGTTGACTTTCTCGGCATCACCCAAACTTTTGACATCACCCAATCTTATCTCTCTCTTCCTTCATCTCTCTCTTTCTCTTATCTTTGGGTGGTTGTCTCTCCGTGTTGTGCCAGGCTGCCTACACAGCCGGCTGTTGGCAACGGTGGCAGACGGAGTGTCCAACGTACGCGAGATCTGGAAGTTCTACTACAAGCCAAACATGTGAACGCGCGGACTCCAAGCATGCAAACATCTGTGTAGTACTACATCAAGACTCTTGCATAGTTCCGCAAGATATGTTTCTCTTTTGTATTCTTCATCGTTCTTTCTCGCCGGCGGCTGTTCCATTTCTCTGTTTTGCACTAAGTTTTGTTTTGCTTCTTGCTTTTCTTCTCTTCTTTTAGTTTCTTTTCTCTTCCCCCCATTGCTCATCTGTTAAATCAAATTGATAACCCTATGTCTCAGTTTGGATTTGTACTTCCGTTGCTTGCATCTGAAAACAACACAACAGACCGTCGCATCCATCCGGTACAAGAGGTAGTCAAAACCATGGCATAGTGCCAGGGAAGAGAGGAGAGGTGTCGGAGTTTTTCCTGTCCTCCAATGCTTGGTGGAGAACATGCTGTAGCCCAAGGAGGCACAGGTACACATGTCTCACCAGTCAATGACGTGTCATCATACAGCCTATGTCAAACCTGTGGAATGCAACATATAGCGTAAACGGAAATGTGGTTTCTTGGCTCAACAACCCCCTTGTGTTTTGCACAATGCTCCCCTCCCATTGGCATTGGACACTTCTAAGCTCAACGAGTGGCTGTAAACCGACACATCAGGGCCCCGTGCCGTGGCAAAAGGAACTACCTAGTGTGCAGGTTGGGGCAATGGCGTTTTTTATGCACCATGCGAGAACCCACGCTCGTTGCTTAGTCTACCCCCTTAGTCTGTTACACTAGAGTCTAAGAGCACTGGTTTGTTACTCAAAAGTGTGCGCAATAGAGTTAGCATAAGAAAACATCTTAGATGAGCAACTGATTAGGAATGAAGAATGAGCAACTAATCGAGACCCTTCTCACTTCTAGTCTCACCCTAGCTCTGTGAGGTTTGTTACTAAAAAAACCAGCCAACCAGGAAAATCTTAGCATTACCCTGTCTGGCAGAGTTTTCCTAGGTGAGACGTGCTCATTGAAAGGCAGCTTCCTAGCACGGCTGTCGCTGGCGCGGCAGTACAAGCCGGTCAGCTAACTCACTAGCACACACAGGTGGAGGTGAGAGCAGCAAGGGGTTGGCTACAGACACAAGTAGAAGTGTCAGAAGCTGCAAAATGTTGAATTGTGCAGAGAGTGACAAAATGAAGCATGAGCAGCCTAAATAGTGCCACGGCTCTACTGGATGCACACACACGCGCGGCGCAGAAGGGCGCTACTTTCTCGAAGGACAAAACAGTGGCAAAAACACAGTTTGGGCCACAACTCCCAGCAGACATGTCAGAACGACAAGCCGTTTGAACTAGAACGGCCGCATCGACAAGATCTACGTCCTGATAGGCTGCACGCCTATGTGCTGTACCAAGGCATGAATCTAAAAAAAGTACGAGAGTCTTCTGGGCGTCCGTCGCTGCCGCCCGCCGGTCTTCTGCCACCGTCGCCAGTCTCAAGGATCTGCACGTGAATGGACATGAGCCGAGGGGTCACCGTAAGTCGTGTACGACACACACAACACTCCTCCATGACCGGAGGGCGAAACACGTCCATGCACATGCAGACACTAACGCTGGATAGAACATGATACGCACAGTCGCTGCAAGCACCAAGCACAGCATAGGCAAGGTGGCACATGAGGGATCAACTTGCAACAGGGATGGGGCAGAGTCCCGCGGAACGAGTGGCCGCATGAAACTTCGAAGGACCCAGAGCCTTGGTCAGAAAATCCGCGCACTGCCTGTCAGTGCCCACGTGGATGACTCGGATCTCACCACGATCAACCAGATCACACACGAAGTGGTGCTCGACATTGATGTGCTTTGTGCGTGCATGGAACACACTTGAGTTCATGGCGATGGCCTCCGCGCTCATGTTTTCACATTGGAGAACTACGGGGGAAATGGACTGACGCGTTTCACGCAATAGACGGACGAGCCATACACACTTCGCGGCACCGGCGCCTAGAGCAACATACTCTGCCTCAGCCGTGCTGCGTGCACTGCAGCCCTGCTTCCCACTTCGCTAGGACACTGCAGTGCCTCCAATGAGAAATATGTAGCCGGTGCGGCTCTTACCATCTAGACTCCATGCCCAGTCACTGTCTATGTACCCATCGAGCACAACTGACACCTGCTCGCGAAAGCACAGGCCGAAGCGTGCGGTGGACAGGATGTAGCACACACACCGGACTACAGCCTCCAGTGTTCGCTGGCATGGAGCCTGCAAGAACTGGGCAAGCAGGTTGACAGTGAAGGCAATGTCGGGCCGTGTCGTGGTGGCCGAGTACATGAGCGAGCCGATGACTCGCAAGTACAGGGTCACATCGACTGGCTTCCCTAGGTTAGCTGGGTCATCCACCTTCAGGGCAACCTGCCCCTCACGGGTCATGGGTATGGAGGCCGTGCGGATGGCAGCGAGGAGGTCGGTAAAGCGCTCCCCCATAGTCTGTGCATAGCGTCCCTGATGGACACGGGGTGTGCGGCGGACACAGTCGCGCACGATCTCCATCCCTAAAAAGACGGAGGCCTCACCAAGGTCTTTCATCTTGTAGGCCGAGGAGAGAACGGCCTTGGCAGCGTTCACTGCAATGAGGTCAGGCGAGGCGATAAGAAGATCGTCCACGTAGACGAGGATGGCATCGAGCGGTACCGGGGACTGTGAGAGGAACAGGGATGGGTCAGAATCACTTTGAACGTACCCAGCGCATCTCGGCGTGCTGGTGATCTCCTGGTTCCAACATCGAGGTGACTGTTTCAGGCCGTACAAGGCCTTCTGCAGCCGGTATACGCGACTGGTGCCATCCTCAAAGCCGGGTGGCTGGACCATGTAGATCTCCTCCTCAATGTCCCCATTCAGGAATGCGTTGTTGACATCCATCTAATGGAGTTCCCAATCGTGGTGTGCCGCCTGGCTTAGCAGCATGAGCGTGGTCGTCATATGCCCAACAGGGGCAAAGGTCTCAGTGTAGTCCACGCCAGGGACCTGAGAGAAGCCTTTTGCTGTCAGGCGCGCTTTGTAGCGCTCCACAGTGCCGTCTGGCTTGAGCTTCTTGCGTAGAACCCACTTGGCCTTGATGGCCTTGCGGTTCTTTGGCAAGTCCACCAGCTCAAAGACGTCGTGCTCTCGAATGGCATTGAGCTCAGCCTGGCAGGCAGCGCGCCACTGCTCAGTGGCGGAGGCTGACAAGGCCTCAGGCAGACTAGTGGGATCAAGAGACAATACTGTTGCACTGCGTGTAGCAAGGGCATACGCCGCAGAGGGAGGGTCGACCGTCCTCATGGCCTCAGCAGCGTCACGAGCAAGACCGCACTCATGAGCAAGTAGTGCTATACCAGTGGCACAGCCAGGGTGAACCTCGGCGAGGCCGCGAGCACTCAGGCCGAGGGCCTTTGTGCCCGGGTCACCGCTGGCGACGCTGCGCGTGGGGCGTGGGCGGAGACGTCCGTTGGGTGCCCGTGAGTAGGGGTCCGACGGGACAGGAGCAGTGGGTGCTGCTGACTCACATGCCGATGTGGACTACACGGCAGGCGCGCCACTCGAGGCTGGCGTGGCCTCATCAGCCAGAGACGGGGCCACGACAAACGCACACATGTCCGCGGCCGAAGGTAGGGGCGGCTCAGAGTCAGACACGGACGCGGACACAGGATCTGGCAGGGCCTCAGACGTGGAAGAAGGCGCAGGATCCGGTAGAGCCTCAGACGCGGAGACAGGCGCAGGATCTGGCAGAGCCTCAGACGCCGAGACAGACTCGGACGCATACTGGGACATGGGCGATAGCGGAAAGTCGGGGGCAGAGGAGTGAGCCGCAGATGGGGCAGGGCGCGGGGTGCCGGTGGGCACAGCCTCTGGGGACAACCCCTTGGGTGTCGGCGACGGAGTGACCGTACGGAGTGACCGTACGGGCACTGTGCCAGCCGTGCCAAGAGCCTCCCCCACACTACGGGGTCCGGCACATCCCGGGGCATGCGCAGCACGCAGAGCGTGGATGTGGGCAAGGTCGCGGAAGGCGAGATGCTCGAAGAAGAGAGCGTCACGGGACTCCACGATGCGGCGTCGTGCAGGGTCCCAGAATCTCCAGGCCTTGGACCGCGGGGCGACGCCAACGAAGGCACAAAGGCGGCCCCGCGAAGAGAGGTTGCTCCCCTACTGCTCCGGTGTGAACCAGACGCAGGCAAGGGAGCCCCAGACACGGGCCAGGCGCAGATCTGCACGACGTCCGTACCACAGTTCGTAGGGCGTGCGATGACCGGGGAGGGGGCCATGGGGAATGCGGTTCTAGACCCAGGTCATGTACGCCATGCCCTCGAAGGCAAAGGCCTGAGGCATGGCGCTGTCAGCGCGCATGGCGTAGACGGCATCCTCCATGGTGTGGTTCCAGCGCTCTGAGACACCACCCTGCTGGGGGGTGGCGGGAGCGGAGAGGTTGTGGAAGACACCAAGCTCGGTGAAGGAGCGGGCCATGTCACCGAGGTACTTGTCGTCGCGGTCCGAGCGAAAGGTCTGAAGACGGTGGGGAGACTGGCGCTCGGCCATGACAAGCCAAGTGCGGACTGTAATGGCGGCATCGCTCGTCTAACGCAAACTATAGACCCAGCGCATGCGCGCGAAGTCATCAATCAACGTCAGGACGTAGCGACCGTGGTCCTCCTGAAACTCGAGAAGGAGCGGACCCATGAGGTCGGAGTGGACAAGCTCCAAGGGCTGACGAGCCCGGGAGACAGACGCGGGATAGGTGGACCGATGCATTTTGCCTTCAGCACAGGCCAGGCAATCGGTCGTGGGCGGCGTTTCGAAGGATGCCGCATCAAGACCGAGAGCGAGCTGAGTGCGGACCAGCCTGTCGACAGCCCCCAGATGCACATGACAGAGGCGTCGATGTAGGAGACGGTGATGCTCGGGGGATAGAGCACCAGCGACGAAAACACGAGCATTGGGAGACGGAGGCAAA
Organism: Penium margaritaceum; assembly: GCA_023375785.1. Classification (NCBI taxonomy): domain Eukaryota; kingdom Viridiplantae; phylum Streptophyta; class Zygnematophyceae; order Desmidiales; family Peniaceae; genus Penium; species Penium margaritaceum. Next base: position 15,656 of record SZWC01004146.1, read on the forward strand.
GGGGGTACTCTCGCATAGGACCCAAAAATGTGATACAGATCATCGACGACATTCCCACTGAGGATGGTCTCCTCGGTGCCAAGCACAAAGATGCGAGCATCGGCAGCTGTGTGCGTGACACCCAGGCCCATCTTGGTGCAAGCACGGACAGACAGCAAACTGAGTTCCAGATCAGGGACAAAGAGGACTTCGGAGATGTATACGGGACCAGCGGGCCCAGTGAATTGCACAACCCCAACACCCTAGACAGGGACCTCATGGCCAGCTGCAGTGCGAACAGAGCGAACAGTGCCAATAGGATGCAAGACGACAAAGGCGTCACGGCGACACGTTGTACAAGGGGCAACGTGGCACTCGGCGATGGAACAAGGCGTGGCGGCAGGACGCTCAGTGGGGGACACAACAAGGCGGCCAGCGGAGCACACATGAGCCTCATGCAACCAAGACACATCGTTAGGTCCTTCACGCGCACACGACTGGGCATGAGGACGACCGCAAGCATCATCACACAACGATACAGACAGTCCACAAGCAGTAAGACCCCTCGACTGAGTCAACTCACTCGCACCTCCGTGAGATGAGCGCAGGGCAAGAAGCTGGTGCAGCTCGGCGATCATTCTGTCGCGTCCGACGAGCGCCTGGTTGCGAGGATCCGCGAAGGAGCCTGCTGTGGCGGCGGACTCCTCTGGGATGGCTGCAGTAGTGGCGGCTGAGCGGGCAGTCGCACCGGACGTCTGGCGCATGCGCACCTTGTGCGCCTGCTGCAGTCCACGAGTGACCTTGGCCCAATCCAATAGGCGGCCTGTCAGACGAGTGCAGTCAGATAGCAATGGTCACCTTCACAGCTGAAGCACACGAGCCGGCGGCCTGTTGTGCTGCCGGATCCGCTACTGCTACTGCTGCTGCTGCTGCCGCCGTCGCTGCGGCTGACACTACTGGTGCTGGTGTTGCTACTGGTCCTGCCGCTGGAACCACCACCTAACGATTTGCGGCCCTTCTTTCCCTGAGCTGAGGCTGCTGTAGCTGTAGACAGTGGGGAGGGGGATGCGGTGCCAACTACAGCTAAAGCGGTGCTGCGGCGGGCGCGGTTTGCGGCGTCCATGCCGGCGACCTCCAGGAAGTGAACGGTGGCCCAGCGGAGCAGGGTCCCGTCGCTCGCCATGTAGCGAAGCAGATTCTGGTCGAAGTTGCTAAAGACGCGCATGTAGTCAGGGTGAATGCCGTAGAGGATGATCTGGAGTGCAGAGTACTGCGCAGGGGCATCGTCTCCCAGCTCCTCGTACAGCTAGATCGCCCAACGTCAGTAGTCAGCTGCAGACTCGTGAGTAGTCTGGGAAAGGGAGTTGAAGTCGGCGAGGCGCTGGGACGTCAGGGCCAGGGTGGCGCCCTCAAAAAGAGTGACAGCCAGTGTCCACGTCTCGCGAGGGTTAGCTCCTGAGCCGGTCAGAGGATCGCCAAGGAACCGACTGAAGTCCTTGGTGAAGTAGTAGGCGAGGAGGCGCAGACCGCCATCTGTGTCTGGGCGGGGTCAGACGCTTGGTAGGGGGTGAGGTAGTAGGTGAGGACTCCCTCGCTTGTAACCCATATGCGAAAATGCGGCTCCTAAGATTTGTAGTCGTTCCCAGTACGAAAGATGGGAGGGTCCGACTCAAACCACTTGGGTGGCTTGACCGTCGGTAGAGCGACGGCTGAAGCCATCGTGGGACCGAGCATAGAGGAGGCAACCCTCTTGTCCAGGCGGGCCCGCAGAGCCAGCTCCTCAAAGCTCAAAGGGCGGCGAGACGAGCTCAGGCCGGCGTCAGCGCTGGAGTTTGTGCCTTGGAGGGCGGCTCTGGCCTCACGCACTCTACGGCATGCCTCCAAGCAGATGATGCGTGCTCGGAACAGCTCCTCTTCACCCTCCTCGCCAGAGTCGAAGACGGTCTTCGCAACCTCATCTGCATTGATGCTAGGAGCAAGGTGATCTTCGCTCGGGTCTGTTGATGAGTGCTGCTGCTGCTGCTGGGCCTGCTGCTGCTGAGGAAGTAGGCCTCTGATCAGGACCTGTAGCTCAGCGACCTGTTTCGTCAGATTATTGCGACTCTCTTCCTGTAGGTCAGCCAACAAGCGCACTTGGCGCGCCAATGTCGTTGGGCTCGGCGGCCGCTGCTGTTATTGCTATAGTGGCAGTTGCTGCTGTCGCTGCTTTGTTGTCACTTAAGTAACAATGTTGTCCTTTGTGCTGATGCACTAGCACGCAAAGAAGGTGTAAGAAGAACAAGGGTTGAGAAGATGTGTGGAAGCTTCCTAGCAACACAGCCGCTGACTAGGCATTAGTGCCAGGTTAGACGATGACGACAAGCACATGTCGTACACACAACGGCAAGTGTCTGGCTAGGAGCTCTCTCTGCAAATGCTATTGAAGCATTCTGACAGTTTAAAACTGTCAGAATGCTTCAATAGCATTTGCAGAGAGAGATAACAGATGACAAGTCCACAGCATAAATATCTATCGCGGCGCACGGCAGCTGTCGCGTGCGGCAGTGCAAGCTCTGTACTAAAATTGGCCCAAAAACATTGTTTTGGTTGTAACTCTGCGCAGACAAATCAGAACGCTACGCCGTCTAAACCTAAACGTGCAGAATCTCAAGCTAGACCCAATGACTAGTCACATGCATGCATCCGGCATCAAATAGTGGACACACAATGCAAAAACATGCAAATCAGGCCCACGACCAGTCCACCGATGAACTCCTACGTGTTGTAGAGAAACAGCATAAGGTCCCACACAGCATCCAGGAGTCTGGTGCGGTCATCGGTCATCTCCGAGTAGGTGGTCCACCACCAGACGACGCACCGGTGCCACCTGGGTCCGCATCAGGGATGTGCACGGACATGGACACGGCCAAGTGGTTAGAATAAACTGTACAGGTCGACATGAACGTCACAAATCACAACACTCCCCCATGACCCGATGGTACGGAAGTCCATACCAAACAGAGAGCAAGCTGAGGTCATGCGGCTGACAAGGGCGAAGGTGTCGATGCCCTCAATTCGGGAATACCCCTTGATGACCAAGCGAGCTTCATGGCGTTCCAGTGAGCCATCAAAATTCACTTTCTTGCGACAAACCCACTTGACCTGAATAGCCTTCCTCCTAGGTGGAAGGTCATCTACCTCTTAAACTCCGTGCTTTCGGATGGCACAAAACTCATCCACGCAGGCACCATGCTAGGCCTCTACATCCTGTGATGAGAGAGCTTTCCTCAGTGTGCCCGGATCAGGCGCCATCGAGGGAGAGCTCTGAGTGGCTAGTGCACACACCTCAAAGCTGGGCCTGACGACCACAAGGTCAGTTCCTCCATCACAAGCGATGCAAAAATCGCGAGTGACCAGATCGTGCCCTACAAAGCACGTTGGATGTACCTCTGTGTGATCTGTGCAGACACTTAGGCCAAGGGCCTTTGTGCCGGGATCACCATTCGCAATGCTGCGAGTGGAGCGCCTAGGTGCGGGACCTGACACTCGCTAAACTCCGGAGACAAATGGTCGCAGACAACCACCAAGCTCACACGAGTAACCTGGGCCCGAGGGGCTCACCTCAAGCTCAGAGAAAGGCACGACCACATCTGGTGAGAAATGAGGTAAAGGGGCAGGTGAAGCAGTGTGAGGAGATGCTGGTGAAATGACGAGAGGCACGGGTGTGGGTGTGGCAGTAGGAGCACGAGTAAAGACAGAATTGCGGACATAGTTCTGAGTACTGGTGGACATGGGCGTAGAATCATGGGTGCCTGTGGGATGCAAGGGAACATGGGTAGAAACAGGCTGGACTGGAGAGGTCTCTAGGCCAAAAGCTATGATCGCTGGGTCATGAAGAGACGAAGACCAAGAAGTGGAGGGGGCTCAAATGGACACATCAGCCGGACGAGAGGTGCTCTTACGCCCAGACTATCCCATCTGTCTAGAAGCCTCACACGTAGGAACGTGTGTGACGGACATCGACATGATGGAGATCAGGTCATCGTAGGTGACAGATTCAAAGAAGAGCTCGTCGCGGGACTCAACGATGTGACGACAGGCGGGGTCCCAAAAACGCGAGACCTTCGACCGCGGGGAGATGTCCACACACGCACACAAGCGACCCCGTGGGGAGACCTTGGACCCCTGCTAGTCCTCGGTGTACCAAATAGAAGCCACGTATCCCCAGACACGAGCGAGACCGAGATCAGCACGGTGGCCAAACCAGAGCTCGTACAATGTAACATGGTCCGGAAGGGGACTGTTGGGAGGCGGTTCCACACCCTCGTCATGTAGGCAAATCCTTCAAATGCGAAGGACTCCGGGAGATTGCACTCAGACCGCATGGAACGAACCGCATCCTCCATGGTGTGGTTCCAGCGCTCAGAGAAACCTTTCTGCTAAGGAGTAGCAGGAGCGGAGACCCGGTGAAAAACCTCGTGCTCGGTGAAGAAACTATCCATCTTGCCAAGAAAATCACCGCAGGGATCCAAGCGGAATGCATGCAGCGTGTGGTGGGACTGACGCTCGGCCATCACTAGCTAGAGGTGAACCGCGAGAGTTACGTCACTCTTCTGGCACGGGCTGTAGACCCACTGCATCTAGGTGAAGTCATCAGTCAAGGTCAAGACGTATCGGCCCCAATCTGACAAAGACTCAACAAGGAGAGGACCGAGAAGGTTCGAATGGACCAACTCGAGAGGGTGAAGAGCTCAAAAGCGGGAGTCAGGATAGGTGCAACTATGTCTCGGACCCTGAGCGCAGAGCAGACAATCAGTCTTGGGAGGCTTCTCGAAAGAGGCCGCATCAAGAACGAGTGTGGGCTGTTTCTGAATGAGCTTTGACACAGTGTCGGGGCCAACATGATACAAGCAACGATGCAGCTGTCGCAAGTGCTCAGCAGAGAGAACACTAATGAGAAACACACCAGAAGGAGGGGAAGGGGAGCAAGAAGAAGAAGAAGTCTGAAGGACACAATATAGATCATCCATGACAGAGACACGAAGAACAATGGTACGAATATCAACAGCAGTCATAGTCGCGGAGTCTGCAATGTGCTCCACAGAGTCTCGTCATTGTGCAGGCATGCACAGAAAGCAAGTTGAGCTCAAGGTCAGGCACAAAAAGCACCTCGGAAAGATACAGGGGGCCAGACGGACCATCAAAGCACACAACCCCAACACCCTGGCAATGACTGACCAGAGCCTGTGTGAACGGAGTGGAAAGACGGACCATCAAAGCACACAACCCCAACACTTTGCCAATGATTGACCAGAGCCTGAGTGGACGGAGCGGACAGACGCAACAGGACCGAGGACAACAAAGTCACTACGACGACAGGTCATGTGGTTAGTGGCATCATAATTGATGATCCGACTGCCACCTGGATCACGACCGGAAGCCGTCATCATACAACGCGAAACGGAACACTCGGCCTCAGACGGACGCTGAACAATAGGGGAGGAGAAACGAAGAAGGGCACAAATGTGAGACTCATGAATCCAATCGGTACTGTCAAGTCCATCATCATCAAATGCAAGCTGTACCCCCCCCCCACACGAGTCATCACGAGCGACAAGAACAAATAGTCTATAAACCATCCGGCAGTGACAACACACTCGCACCTCCTTGAAAATGAAGCACCAGAAGGTGATGGAGATCAGTGATGGTGCGGTCATGTGGGTCCGGGTCGCCACTGCTCTCTGGTGCGGAAGCGGGAACTGCTGCGTTCGTGGTCGCCGCACGACCATAAGCTGTGTTGCTCAATGCAGATCGCTATGTGTGTGGAGCGTGAAGACCGCGAGTGATCCACCCCCAGTCAAGCGGCTGCTGACACTCAGTGTAGCGATGAGCGCCTCCATGGTTGTAATAGTGGACGGTACATCCACTACTATCGCCCGGTGACTGCTGCTGCTACGACTGCTGCTGGCCTGAACCGTGCCTCTTTTTCCCTGTCTTCCCTTGTACCGCTACTACCATACCCTGCATCTGAGTCGGGATAATTAGGGTGGAAGGGGAAGAGGAGGATGTGCTAGAGGATGGAGGAGTGGACTGCAAGAGGGGCTTCAGTGGTGACGCAATGACCGCTGTAGCAAGGGGACTCTCCTGATGAGCCACGGCTACCTCACGGGCGGAAGTCACCTGGAGGAAAAGCTGATGCACCCAAGGAGGAAGCTCAAGGGAGGTGGAGAAGAGCTCGAGCACAGCGTTGCTATACCACGAAAAGATGTCAGCATGCTCAAGACGAACTCCGAGCATGAGCGTGCAGAGCACCCACAGCTGTGTACCTCCTAAGGTCCCAAGGCGCGTGTAAATGCCCATGGCACACCGCGAGTAATCGGTTGTGGGCTTGGCAGGTCCCTGACAAAGGGAGTGAAATGCGTGAATGTGAGTCGCGTGGGTGGCGTGCGTCTGTGTTGCAAGCAGGGACAATGCCGGGATCAAGCCGCGACATAGATCAGCACCCGTGCATGTGCCGGCCTGTCCAAGGAAAGGGTGAAAGTCCACGACAGTCCCGCGCGGCATGGTGAAAAGGAGTCCGCGCATCGCCCTAGCCGCTATCAGGACCTGAGCACGATCTGTAACCTATTACAGACTCTGATAGCAGGGCCATACCCCTTCTCAAGTTGCCCAGACCTGGAAAATAATCTCCTAGCAGTCAAAGCCGTCCTCACTGACATATTGTGGGGGTGGTGTCTCAAATTCCTTGGATTGTCGCTCCATAGGGAGAGCAACCACAGGTTCACAAAAGACGAGGGATGGGGAAGACAACAAGACGGGGAAAGTCGCCAAGGAGGGGATAAAGCGAGGATCGGATCTCCATGAAAAGGGAGCGAGATGTGTATGGGGGCCGAGACATCGTTTGAAGCTGGTAGATACCCTCCTGAAGCTCGCAAATCTCGCTCTCGTGAGCGTCATCCTCCACACCTGGCATGTGAGGATCCTCATCCCAAGGATCAAAATGTGCGGGTCGTGTCTTACTCTTGTCATCGGTGCAAATGTTGACTACTGTGCAGAAGGTATGACACCGCCGACTCCCTCGGAGGTCTACTGTGGAGCCGTGGAATGACCACGAAGAAACTCAGTGAGCGTACGGATGGCGTCAATTTGCTGCTGCTGGAGACGACGCATCTCATCCTGCTGGCTCCACAGGTCCTCAATAGCCTGCAAGTGTGAGCTCATAACCCCTGAGGAGGAGGAAGAGGGATCTAGTGGTCCTTTGCCCTTGTCACCGGCCGGAGCCATGGCAACGCTCATTATGGGCCGGAATATCAAACTAGTCGGATTGCAGAACCGTTAGAATTTATCAAAGAGTTGAAACAATTGCAACTTTTGACTTTTCAAACCAAAAAATTGACTAAGATAAGTGTTGACGTTAGCAGTGGTTTGTTGGCGTCAGCACAGACCCGATGACATCAGCAAAGAAAATGCTGATGTCGGAAAAGGCCCTCCCTTTTTTTCCCTTCTTTTTGACAACCCTCGCGGTTGTTGCCCTGCTGCACAGGGGGCAGCGGCTCCGCGGCAGTCGCGCAAAAGTTGCATGGAAGCTCAGTAGCAACTTCCGCTTGGTTGCTGATTCTGCTGCGCCTGCGCCTGCAACAGCAGCCGAGCAGCTGCTTGCGCAGCTGTGACAGCAGTTACACGCTATTATTGTGCTACAGCGCTACTACGCGCTACTACTGTTGTGCGCTCCTGCTACGCTACTACTTTGCTGTACTGCTGCTGCTGTTGCTATTGATTGCTATTGCTACTGCTGCTCAAATGTAGCTACTATTGCGTTCTGTTGCTTGCTGCTACTTTTGGCTTCTCGGCCCTCGTAGCTCGCTGCTCCTCGCTCACTGCTTGCAAATTTTTACTGCTGCCCGCTGCCGCCCGCGGTTTTTTGCCTCCTGTTGGTAGTGCTGCTAGCGCCAGTGCTAGCAGCTGCTAGTGGCTGCCGCCTTGTCGTAGTTGCCTCCTGCTGCTGCTGCATTCCCACGAACTGAAGGCAAGTGACATCGGCGGTAGTCAGGTGATGTCGACAGGTCCCAGTGAAACGGCTGCATCGGTGACGCTCACTGCTGCTACTCTGCTGCATCTCTGCTACGCAGCTCCACGAGAACTTTCTCGCCGCTCTAAGACCATGAGAAGATGCGTGGAAGCTTCCTAGCAACACAGCCGCTGACTAGGCGTCAGTGCCAGGTCAAACGGCGATGACAGTCACATGTCGTACACACAACGGCAAGAGTCTGGCTAGGAGACACAAGTAAAAGTGTCAGAATTCTTCAATAGCATTTGTAGACAAAGATGAAAAATGACAGGTCCACAGCATAAATACCTGCCGCGGTGCATGGCGGGTGTCGCACGCGGCAATGCAAGGTCTGTCCTAAAACCAGGCCAAAAACACTGTTTTGGCCGTAACTCTGCGCAGACAAGGCAGAACGCTACGTCGTTTGAACCTAAACATGCAAAATCTCAATTCGGATGCTATGACTGGTCACATGCATCCTGCATCAAACGGTGGACACACAATGCAAAAACATGAAAATCAGGCCCACGGCAAGTCCACCGATAAACTCATATGTGATGTAGAGAAACTGCAGAATGTCCCAGACAGCAGCCAGGAGTCTGGGGCGGTCGTCGGTCAGCTCCGAGCATGTGGTCCACCACCAGACGACGCACCGGCGCCACCTGGGTCTGCATTAGGAATCTGCACGGGCATGGACACGGCCGAGTGGTCACAGTAAGCTGTACAGGTCAACAGGAACATTACAAATCACAAGAAGGGTTTGGCCAGGGGAGATGCGCTTAGGCTCATAAGCTTCAAGAAGCTTTAATGTGCACAAAGAAATGACAACTTTTAATGGCACAACAAAAATAGCTACTGCCATGCATGATTAGGTGGTGTGCCTTAAATCCACGCCGAAGTCAATGTTGTGGTTGTAGCTCAATGTTGAGGCTTCCAAAAGCAACCCCATCTCAACTTATTGTTGTGGTTGTAACTCATGCTCACATGGTTTTGTGCTTTTTTGGGGTGGATCTTGCTTGGATCATTTAACTAGCCCGGCTTCGACCTCCTAGACTGCATGCTACCGGGTTATTCCAACATCCAACATGTTAGAAAAACACCTGGAGGTGTGGGCTCAAGATGTGTCACGTGGGAAAACCCACGATCGCATATGGGTTCATGGCCCACTCGGTCATGGAGGAGCTTGTTGTTGCTCCTCCCTGTTGCTACACGTTATGATTTCTTGTGACTTGTAACCAAAAATTACACGGCAATCCATGGCGTGCCTTTGCCCCATGCATCTTGCATCTTGCATGCTCGCCTAGGTGCTTCCTACGTGGCTAGCACAACATCTTTTTGGTATGAGATCAGCCTACAAAATTAAGATGACCTGGGATCTCATCATCCCAGATCTTGGGCTGCAAGCGTGTCCACCACCCCGTAAGCAAAAAGAGGCTCTCTGCCAGGCACCTGCCCCACCGCTTGCATCCTTCTCTAGAGTGGACTGCATAGTGCAGCCAGCTGCTGCATCCCGTGGCAATGGAGAACCATCTTAAGTTATTGTCCAATAGTAACCCACAACAGCAAGCGAGCAATGCCAAGAGTGTGACCACAGCAGCATCATACGGAAGCATCAGTGACCCCTATCGCAGCCAACAACAGCCATCCAAAGAAACGAAAGATAGTAGTGGTAGCGAAAACTGCAACATTGCAGCAGCAATAGCAGCAGCAGTTGCAGGCTGTAGTAACGTCGATAGCAGCAACTTCCATCAGCACGCTATAGCAAAAACATCTGTTGCTGCAGTGAAACAGCAATAGAAACAGCATCACAGGAGCAGTAGCTACAGTCTGCAATAAAATCAGCGGCATCAACTGCTACTAGGATTAGGCTGTGACAGCAATACCGACTATTATAGTGCAGCACCAATAGCCTCAGCCGCACATCACTAATAGCATCGTTGCAGCCATAGCTGTAGGCTGTAGCAAAAGTAGCGGTAGCAATCACGGTAATCATGCTTTAGCAGCAACATCAGCTGCAGCAGTGAAACAGTGACAGTAGCAGCATTGTAGCAGCAATAGCTATGGGTTGCAGCAACAGCAGCGACAACAACTACAAGCAGGCGGCTGAAGCATCAACACCAGCTGCTGCATTGCAGGAGCAACAGTTGTAATACTTCAACAATAGTACTTGCGGGCTTCACCAGTAGCAGAGGCACAAACTGCCAGTAGCATGCAACCGCAGCTTCATCATTTGCAGTAGTGCAGCTATGACAACAGTTACAGCACGGCAGCAACAGCTGCAGGCTGCAGCTATAGTGATAGCAGCATGAATTAAACAGCAGCCAGCTGCAGAATCATCAGCAGCAACACGGGATAGACAGCCGCCACCAAAGAAACTGCGCATTGCAACCCAGTAGTACTCTACTACCTCTTCTGTAATACGCCTCCGACTTTTGCTTCTGTAACGGCACCACATTAGTGGTGTTTACACCCATGCTTGCTTACTCTGAGGTTATGATTGCTGCACCACTTGAAGATTATTGCAAGGATCGTCAAGCGCGTCAATGATTTGCCTTGAGTAGTGACGTTCCCACGCTTGTAGCAGCCTCATCAACATTGTTCTGGACAGCACACCCAAACCTGGTAAGCTCATCTCACCCAAACACCGTGGGCGGGCTTAGCAGCCGCACGATACCACCGAGGTGGACATCACTGTGGCTTATCTGTATGGTGCACTAAGTCAGGATACAATCAACCTTGCATGCCAGCTCACGCAGGCTCCCTCTGTCGCCGTAGACATGATGGCCACAACAGCTGCCATTGTACGTGCCTGCCTCGACATCAGCAGGGCCTGCCACAGAGGCCTATACTAAGGCTGTAGTCATACAACCTTAGTTGCTGCAGCAGTTAGAGACGTCGGCACACAACTTTTTGTAGGCGAATCCATTATATCCTTTGCTACAGTATCTGCAGCATCTGCCACAACCGCTTCTACCATTTGCACCTCATCCACTTTGTCGGCACCATCAGCCGCCACTAGCCTTGTCACAGCTTCCGTATCTGTAGTGGCAGTCCTAGCCACCTTGGACGTAGCGCTCACCATCCGCGCTCTTTCCCTAGTGATCCCAGTTGCATCCAAAGTTTCAGTCCTCTCTGTTGCTGTAGCTGATACTGTTCCAACGCTCCTTGCATTTCTACACACTCCAATGCTGATATTACCGCCCAGGGTCTGGCTGATCCAGTGGGTGCATACGCTATGCTTCCCCGCTGCACTACCATCACTGGCGAGGCGGTCCAAACTACGCTCACCATCCAATTCAACACTCTATTGATGTGTGCGGACAAGACGGTGGATGCACACTGGGCCCGCAAGCTCAAGACTCTTCGTGGCCTTGGCCAGGCTGCGCCCGGCCAGGTGTCTGCTGTGCTCACCATGGTCAATGGGTTAATCCTCGAGCTCTCAAACCTCCTCCGCGACGTCAAGGCAGATAAATTACAATGTGTCGCGTTCCAGCCGGTTCGACCAAAGTCTCCTCGTGGTCTTGGTACTTTGTGGGACTTCACCGTACAGCACCTCGCCGCTTGGTGGACCAGCCTCCAGCACGTGTTGAAGGAGTTGCCATGGTCATTTTTTCCTCTTCCTCCCCTTCTTCTGTATCTTCTTCCTCCTCTTCCTCCTCTTCCTCCACCACCAACGCTCTCGCCTCTCATGGCTGTGGGCATGAGAAGGGTCGTGGGAAGGGCAAGGAGAGAAGCAAGGGTGTTGCTTCTTCTTGTGTTCCCAAAGCAGTTGTGTGCTAGAAATGTGGCTACACCAAGCATTCTACATGCACATGCCCTGCTCCCCCTCACAACTTACGTCTTGCACTCGCCATGCACACTCACTGGGTGTGCACTTTTGGCACCTCTGTCCCATCCACCTCCAACTCAAGCTCCAGTACCTCTTCTCACTCATCCACCTCCTCCGCTAAGGCCTACTCTACTGCCAATGTTCCCTTCGCTCCTCCATCAGCCCCCATACTCCTGGGGCTCGCTCTTACCACACAAAGTTCTTGTCTATGCTGGGCCGCATTCCTCGGCCTACGTCGCTCCTCTGTGGTACCCTCCTTTGGGATCCTCGACCATGGCCCTGACGGCGTCATTGGCAGTGGGCACTAGCTAGAGAAGTCTCTCCTCCAGCTTATTTGCCTTTGCGACCA
>SZWC01004146.1:62463-75273 GCA_023375785.1 Penium margaritaceum
CACTAAAACTTCATCAACTCACTAAAACTTCATCAACTGACTAGAACATTTAGCCTCATCAAAGCCACTCCAACTTACTCAGACTTCATCAAAACCACTTAGATTCATTCAAGGGCAGACACACTCGCACTCACTCACACTCACTCACCCTCATTCTCACTCACACCGACACTCACACTCACACTCACACTCACTCACTCACACTCACTCTCACTCACACTCACACTCACACTCACACTCACACTCACGCTCACTCACACTCACTCACACGCACACTCACTCACACTCACACTCACACTCACACTCACGCTCACGCTCACTCACACTCACTCACACGCACACTCACTCACACTCACACTCACACTCACTCACACTCACACTCACTCACACTTACACTCACACACACACTCATACTCAGACTGACTCACAATCACTCACACTCACACTCGTTAGACTGAGACTCACGAAGCAAACTGTCGGTTGAGCGCATGAACGTTCGCCAAACACTGCCGTGCACGCTGACCATCCACCGCCATAGCCGTTGCTGTTGCCGTTGAAGTTTCTGTTGTTGTCAGCGTCCCTCTTTCTTCCTCAGACCTAACCTTCTGCCTCAGAATAATGGGCTGCGTTTGTCGTGGCGCTAAGAAGGCCGGCACAGAAGGAGGTACGCAAGAAACCATCTGAAGAAAAAGGGAAAACCGAAACCGAACAAGAGCCGAAAACGGAGTTTTGCAGCCGCCAAGCCCTGTGCGCAAATGCCTACAGGTGACGCCGCTGCGCAGCTACCGCTGCTGCTGATGGGCTTCAGCCTTAGCGCGAGAAATGGAGATGGGTCAACGACTTGTTAGGACCGAGAAGAAACTTTCATTGTCTTAGGTAATTCGACGGAACTTATTCACAGAACCAGTCCCGCAACAGAACTTGTTTACAATAAGTAGCCTCGACCTCCGCGAGGTCCTTTCGTCAATGATTTTCACGTTTCAATTCTGTGCTCAAACGTATACAGACGATTTTTCCTAATCCTCAAAGTTTCATGAGAAGCCTTCTAGGTCTACATTGTACGATGGAAACATTTTGAACATAGACCACAGCCCAAACATGGTCAATCTAGTATTAAAGGTTTATATATTAATTTAAGTGTTTATTTGACAGTGAAATAAATAATTATTCTAATGAAACCCATTTCCGTTTCAATTTGAATGTAGGGAAAGAATCAATGACTTTTCAAGTTTAATGAAAATTTTTAAAGCATTGAAATTTTGAAATTGTGATTAAATTTTATTATTATTATTTCGTAAATTAGAATAAATGTAATGTAAATTACATGAATTTTCATTAAAAATCAAACTTTCAATGCCTTCGTAAAAACTTGAAAAATCATGTAAGGGTGAGGAAACGGGTAAACTATACCTTAATGGAAATTCTAGAATGAAGATGTCTGTTCAAAACATTGTTTAAAACATTTAAAAAAACAAGTTATCTCTCCATGATGATGAATCTTAAAGGGGAGAAATAATGTAACGAGTTATAACCTCCAACACCTGCACTCAGGGCATCATCGAAGCTCGTAGAATGGTGTCCAGGGCTTGCTCGAAGGGTTTTCCCCTCCGTGTCAAACTGGGGGCAATTGTCATCAACAACTCTATGCAAAGAGACTTGAATAATTCAAGTCTTCCAGGGCCCATTTCCGTTTTTACCTCAACCCCTTTTTATGGTTCCCAAACGAAGGGGTATTACCTCAAACCAATGCGCTTGCACAATGTTTTCGGTTTTGAAACTCGTAGTTTGTCCTAAATGAACTCGAGTTTCATTTTCTAGGCATCGGCGCAAAATCGCGCGTGTAAGACAGAATTGACGGTTTCAAGCCGACTTTTCTCGTGCACTCTTGTCGCTCCTCGCTCTCACCCTCGCTCCCCCTATCCCTCGTCCTCGCTTTCTCACTTACAAGGAGGGCAAGGGGGGGCAAGGGCACGAGGCCACGAGGCATCGCCCTCGAGCCCCTCGTGGCCCCTCAAACGTCGATCGGGCTAAGAACGTGATCGGCGGCTGGCGGCTGGCCGGCTGGTAGCCGGCCGGTCACTTGGCCAGCCGCCAGCTCGACAGCCAGTAGCGACGAGGTGGCCGCTGGCCAGCAAAGTGCTGGCTGTTGGCCAGTCCTCGCTGACATGAGGGGTGGTGCGCAACCACCCCTCTCTTCAGCGAGAAGGGAGGGTCGAATTGGCCCTCTTGCTACATTCCTCCACACTTATTATGAACCGTCTTGATTCATGAATAACAAGCAAGATTTTCAGTTAGTAAGTCATCAACATTGTGGAAGAAAATCAATGATTTCAATTGCCAACTAGACATGAACATGTGCATGGCACTTGGACCTAAGCTACGCCTTGTCGGTTAGCACGGCTAGCGGCCTCCCCCCTTTAGGGTGGAGCGTCCGCGCGGCAACCATGTTGGGCATCCCCAACCTCCAATGGTTGCAGTCCATGAATGATGCCCTGTGGGAATGTTAATCACTTTCTTCTTATCTAGGTGGTGCCCCTGCCATGCATCGATCCGTGCAAGCTGCCAGCTCGCTTTAATAATCTTTGATGACCCTTGTGGGTAACCAAGATTCGGGCTCCCATGAGTTATGTTCAGGTCCACACCCGGCTCAATGAACAAGGTATTCCTTAACAACCGCGATCGAAGAGTACGCTCTTGGTGTTGAAGTAGGCAAAGAGCCTCGTATTGGCCATCGGTTGTAAAGACTGTCGGTGGTGGCTGAACGGTTCGCTCTGCCGTGTATGGAGCCAGGAGGCTTACATGAAACGCGTTGTGTATCTTCATACTCGGCAAAAGCAACAATCGGTATGCCACTGGCCCGATGCGTGCGACGATGGGAAATGTCACAATCCACTTCGGTAGACGCGTTTCGCGCCCCCGGTGAATTGAGACGAAGATTCTTAGTGTTAAGTAGCATGTTCTCATTGATGTCAAACATGACCTCACGGCGAATTTTATCGATGTATGCCTTCTGTCATTGCCGACCAGCTTGAAGGTGACCCTTTGCCTCCTGTAAGAAGGAGTCTATACGCTTAGCAACCACTTGAGCGAAAGGAACCTGTCCTCCTATACTCGCACTCTTCACCAATGAAGAGGGCACCACTAGATGCTGGCCGCTGTTCAACACGCATGCTTGTTCACCAAGTTATTCACCGCAAACTCTGTCGGTGCTAGGAATTCATCCCACTCATTCATGGCAGGGTCTACGTACAGGCGGTGTATTTTTTCCAGAGTACAGTTCATGCCCTCTGTTTGTCTTTTAGTTTGAGGATGAAACGTTGTCGACATTTGCAACTCGCTGTCGAAGTACTCGTACATCTTTTCCTAGCACTTACTAGCAAATTCTTTATCTCGATCGGAGATCGTGCGCAACGGCAAGCCGTGGTGCTTCACAACACCCTCAAAGAAGAGACGAGCAGTCTCCTTTGCATTCAAACAAGTGGTTTTAGGAATGAAGTGTGTCATCTTTTTCAGAAGATCCACGTCCACTATTATTGCATTGTGGCCACGGGCCATGTCTGAACGACCAGTAATGAAGTCCATGCTAACGCACTCCCATGGAGTCCAGGAAATAGGAAGCTATTGGAGGCGTCCAGTAGGCTTGATTTTACTAGCCTTATTTTGAAGACATGGGTCGCATGTCATGCAATACTTACGGACATCAGCACTCCATTCTAACCACCAATAGTGGTCGGAGAGTGCATGTCCGGTCTTTTTAGGTCCCACATGACCTGCGTCCGGTGGGTCGTGGAACTAGGAGATAACCTTCACTCGAAGGTCTCCCGATTTAGGCACAACTTGTTCACCGTGCCAAAATATTTATGGGGCCTCCACCAATCCGTACTTATCTAGATTTTGAGATTCTTGAAACCAAGAATCCACAGTATCCCATCCAGATTCTGTTGACAAAAATTGTTGTAGTGGATAAACTCTCAAGGTGGTTGCCGCATAGGTGCACGAGGCTCCGGTGTTTACACGGTTGCAATCGCAATGACCACAAAACACCCACCAACATCAGTGGTTGCATTGATTTCCATAGGCTATTGGCTTAGTGATTGGCCACATTGATGCGTCCTGGCCAATATTCTTATGTGAATGAGAATTGGCTCAATATATTTTCTCTAATGTGCCTGTCGACTTGACAGGTCCGGTTGTGTTTGGAAAAACACCAATGAGTTATGGTCGGTCACGACCGTTTTACTCCCTTCAGCACCCTGAAGGTAGCAACGCCACATCTTGAAAGTATGTACTACCACAAGGAGCTCTTGATCCCCAGTCGTGTACTGTGTTTCCGCGAGGATGAGCTTCTGGCTCTCATACGCAACTGGGTGACCGTTATACATGAGGACTACTTTCAGTCCTACTACCAACACATCACATTGAACCTCCCACGCTTGTGATGGATATAAGAGAGCTAGGAAGGGCGCTGTGGATGGACGTTCTTTGGCTTTGAGAAAGATGTTATTGCAATCAGATGTCCATTCCCAACGTATGTCTTTTCGTGTGAGCTTGGTTAGCGGTGCTACCAGGGTCGAACACCCTTGCATAAACCATCCAACTTTTTTTTGCAAGGCTGAGGAAATACGAAATCTATCCAACATTTTCCAGACGTAGCCAGCCCACCACGCATGGAATTTTCATGGGTTGACACGAATGCCGTCCTTCCCAACAATGTGTCCAAGTTGTTCGAGCTCATCTTGTGCAAACTTGCACTTGCTCACGTTCACATAGAATTTTTGTTGGCAAAGGATTACAAGGACTTACATAGACATTCTATGTGCTCTTCCATGGATTTCCAGACAACTATGATGTTGTCCATGTGAACCAAGTCAAACCAACCGAGTTGATTGGCGAACGTTCGGTTCATTTCTCCCTTCAAGGTTGCCGGGGCATTTGTAACCCCAAAGCATAACACTTGGAGCTCATAGTGTCTGATGTGCATTTGAATCGTGGTTTTGGGTACATCCTCTTTCATGATGCGGATTTTATGGTACCCTTGAGACAAATCGAAGGACAAACATACTTTTGCCCCTTTGATTTGGTCAAACATGTCCTCAATCCGCGGTAAGGGAAATCAATTTTTAATCTTTAGCTTGTTTAACGCCTGGTAGTACACGCTCATGCGTAAACCACCGTCCTTCTTATTCAGAAAAAAGATGGGTGCACCGTACAGTGAGCCACTTGGCTCAATCCATCCTTTTGCAAGGTACTCTTTGATTTGGCGTTCGGCCTCTCGCCTTTCTGTTCTACCAAGGTAGTACATGGGTCTAAACGGAGGATTCGCCTCCAAAAGCAGCGGAATCGTGTGTCCCAGGTGTCTTTCTAGTGGAAGCCATTCCGGCAGGTTTAAGAATACATCCTAGAACTCCACCAATAAAGATTTGATCTCTTGTGGCCTTTCTTCCTTCACGTCGTCCTCCACTTTCTGCAACTGAGCTAAGAAGTATCGACAACCTTATTGAATACATCTCTTGACTTGCATCGTAGACAAGCTGGCATGGAATTTGAGTCTGGTCGGTGATAGTTACGTACTTGGAATGAGCGTACAGCGATGTTTTCCTTTTCAGAGGATCAAATACTTTGATTCAAAGCACATTAGAGCCTCATTTTCACGGAGCTAGGGATTGCTTAACACCACATCAAATAAGTCAAGAAGGTTTAGTACCTTCAACATGACACTGTGTGTGTACCCTTGAATACAAAATTGTGCTTAAAAAGTACCGATCATGAGTATCGTACGGTTTTCACCGACAAAAAACGTGACATTTCATGGCTCGAACTTAGGCCAACCTGCTAGGTAAAGTCAAGTCTGAGAAAAGAGTCATCTCCTCTAGTGTTAACAAGCATGTTCACGAGAGCACCGGCTAGGTGTCCTTTGAACTGCATCGTCATGTTACCTCCACTATTCCATGTGAACAGGCAAGACGATGGCAAGCCCAGTTTGTGAGAGACATCGAATGTAAACCGCGGATGCTGTAGCTCCCGTGATTCACCTACTCGAATCCACATCTTGTGGACACGTGTAAACTCGGCTAGCACCTTCCTGCCATTAAAGTCTTTGACCAAATATACAACAAACGTGATTGAACTCATCGTTTTGAGCGTATTGTTTCAATCACTACATTACACAAGTCTTGCACAGTGGTTGGTGTCGCCACCACTAAGCATGTCCGATCACCCATCTCATGTGAGGATACAAGGTTTAGTGGACAATGACGGTCAACAAGTGTTGAACGAGGTTCAACCATAGGGGAGAAAACAATAGAGAATATTTTTGATGAGTTCCAACCTCATCTGAAAACATGAATCCACGATCTTGATCCAATGTTCCCCTGAGTGGTCCCCACTAACGTCACTCAAGGGTGGAGAAATATCATCCCACAGCCTTGTTCCTTACCACGGCTGGGCCCATTGTCACAAGCGTGACCCTGTCCATGACCTTGTCTGTAGCCTCCTACAACACGCTCCCCACAAGGTGCTGCTGCTACGCCTAACGCTGTAGGATCTTGCCCACCACCACCAGCCTCAAGGCACTGAGCCCTAAAGTGGCCAAGCTTCATACAGCTATGGTAGAGTCCTTCGCGAAATGCTCTGGTGTAATGCTGACGCACCGCGTGTAGCTCATCAATGTCACGGTTGCGCTTGTGATTTCGGGTTTTGTACCTGCCAATCTTCTTGTCTGGAGGGTTTACAGGATGCTTGCCCTTGGCCCCACCCTGATGCCCGGCTTCTCCTCCAGCCCCCGCAGCGTCCATGCATATGTTGCGGCCTTACTATGCACGCGTGTTTGGTCATGTGTCTGAGTAGTTCTTCGAGTTCGCTAAACACACTTCACTCATGTAGTCTCACAATTCCCTCCAGCTTATCTAAGCCTGGCTAGTTGCCGTTGTGATAGTATTGTCTTCAACTTCTCACTGGCAAGATTGTCACGCAAGTACTCTAGGAGCATGCACTCCGGGTACTTGGAGGTTTGAGTCCCATCACCCTTGGTGAAGCTTTCGACTTCCTCAACAAGTGTAGTGAACTTGCTCAAGTAGACTTTGAGCGAGCTACCCTGCATCATGAAGTCCTTTGTTTTGTGGAAGGTGGGTTGCGCCTCTTCAAGCTGGGTGCACTTCTTCTGCATGATCGCACAGAAGGCCTCCCATGGCAAAGGCTGCCACTTGAGGTCTTGCTGCTGTGTAGTCCCATCCTTGACCACATACTTAAAGAGCTTGTCTTCAAGTCGCGTCATGGCAAGGTCACCCCACTAGCTAAGTGGAGCCTTGTGGACACGTAGGAAGTGCTCCATGCAATTCAGCCAATCGGTCTACTCCACGTCCTTTTGAAAAGATCTCCTCAATGTGGAGGAAGGATGTGTTCATGAGCAGCCCCAAAGTCATTAAGGTAGGCAAGTCATCGTTGCCACCGGCAGTGGCATCAGCAACTACGGTACGCTACACTTTCTATTGCATGCACATCTGAGTCACGCTCTACAATGCTTTGTCAAGGTTGTTGCATCAGCGGATTGCCTCATGAGCAACTAGGCGCTGTAGCTGGCAATCACGATCGAGGTCTATGATGCTGTGGCCAACGTGGCCTAGTAGGTTGGCAAAAGCAAACTTCAGCTTTGATGTCATCAGAGCATTCACAATAGCCTCCAGGACCACGTTTTGTCCGTGCACCTTTACCCATTACAGGAGGGTACGGTTCGTGTACATGCCTCCAAGAATTCCCACCTATTAAAAGAGGTTTTCGTCAGCGACATCACTCGAGTGGGCACTGTCCTGTCCCATTGCAGCCACATCCTAAGAAGGTGGGTACCTGCATCGTTGGTGGTGATCGTAAGTTGACCCGTTGCCTCAGTAGCAAATTCAACAAGCATGTGGTGATCATCATAATTGCCTTTACGACGACATCATCCGACTTGTTCTCATGGAAACTTCTTGCATGGCTGCTTCTGGTGCCTTTGCTACTCTGGGTAGCCTTGTTACCGTCAGCAGCTTCAAGCGATATGGTAAGCGCCTTGTCGTTCTCAAGTAATCAGCTCCAATTTATCACACAATGATGGTGATGATTATGATCCTCCTCGCCTTTGAAATCGTTGGCATCGTGCTCTTTGTCGGGGTCCCCCTCTGGGAGATCCTCTCCCAACGCGTCGTCTGTCACGTGGGGGTTGTCCACGTGCGCCTCGACGTGCTCATCGAGCCCTTTTTGTACCTCTGCACGTTTCTTGTTGTCGCCAAGATTGTCACCAGTTGCCGTTGCCGGTACGGTTGCCTTGGGTATAGCAACCATACTGGCGGCAACGGCTCCTAAAATTTGGAGTCCGTCGAGAGCGTGTGGTGAGGTCGTCACCTCCTTACCCTTGTTTATCTTCAACGGTCCAGCACTTGCCATCTTGTCACCCATGCAACTAGCACGTGAAGATTATTACGAGGATCACACCACCACTTTGAGGAAGTTTTGCCCCCCAAAGTTTCCTTACTCTCATGATTAGTAAGGAAACTATAGATTTGATTTCTAATTTTCTAGGACAGCACAGATGGCATAACCACATGGTAGGAAAAGACTATTTTTCTAGGCCTCCATGGTTTTGCACAAGCACGTGGATTATAGGCAAAACCCTAAGCCGTGACTCACGACACTAGGAAAGCTAAGGAAAACAAGAGAAGCAAACAAGTACAAGATCAAGAAGTAAAACACTATTTTTGTTCTTGTCTTCTTGTCTTTTCGTCTTCCTTGGCCTCACCTTGCCCCCACTTGGAGGCGCCTTCCTTGTACTCCACAACAATGTGGTGGCCTCCAAAAATTCTCCAAGTAGCGCCTTTTTCCTTTTTCTCTCAAGCCGTGAGAGTCTCAGGTATTGGGGAAAGGCATTGCTCCATTTTTAGGTTGAAGAGGAGAAGGAGCCTTGAGAAGAGGGGAAACGTAGGTGGTTTTGGGGGTGGGTACGCCTTGCTTTGTCACAAAAACTTCCCTTAGCCCACTAGAATGGAGTAGAGTTTGTGGAGAAGTAGAACCCAAAAACAAAGCTCTTCTACAATTTCCTATCGTACTTTGCGGTGCTTTAAACAATGAAGCATAGATGCCGTAGTCTCTTCTCGCATTCTTGTTGCTGCTTGTAGCTGCCTTTGGCGTTTTATATATGTCGTAGCCGTCGTGTCTGTCAAACTCTTGGTCGTGTGGTCGTCTGGCTCTGATACCACTGTAACGGGGCTGAACCCCAGCTCTTGCACTTCAATCGTCTTCAAAGTTCGTAGAATGGCGTCTAGAGCTCAAAGGAGATTTCCCCTTCGCGTCACTCTAGGGGCACTCGTCATCAATGACCCTGTGTAGGGAGACTTGAAATCTTCAAGTTGCCCGGCGGCCCATTCCCGTTTTTACCTCACCCCCTCATTCTAAGTCCAAAACGAGTGGCTATTACCTCAAACTCGTGATTTTGCATAGGCTTTTTGGTTTCAAAACTCGTAGTTTGTCCTCAACGAACTCGAGTTTCATTTTTGACTCATCGGCTCAAAATCGTCGCATGCAAGGCACGATCAACGGTTTCACACCGACTTTTCTCGTGTGCTTCCCTTGCTCCTCGCTCTCACCCTCGCTCCCCCTATCCATCTTCCTCACTTGCTCGCTTGCAAGGAGCGCAAGGGGGGGCGAGGGCAGGAGGCCACGAGGCCTTGCCCTTGAGGCCCTCGTGGCCCTTCAGCTATGATTGGGCTAAGGCCGCGATCGGCGGCTGACGGCAAGCCGGTTGGTGGCCAGTCGGTCACTTGGTCGGCCGCCAGCGGTCCAGGCGACTGATAGTAAGCCGGCGGACGGGCAGTGAAGTGCTGGCCGTCAACCAGCCCTTGTTGGCGCGAGGGTTGGTGCGCAACCACCCCTCGCTTAACCAAGGAGGGAGGGCCGAACCGGCCCTTTCGCTACAAATAATGTGAAAACTCTTTGTTAGGATGGAATCCTTTTGTTCCTTAAATAAATAATAGTATTGTTTCCCTTACTTTTGGATGAATGATCAAATTCATTACATGCTTAAAAGCAATCTTAAAAGAAGCTTTATAACTTCAAATAAGTTTTGTAATAGAATAGAACTGGGAAAAAAATACTAAGTTTTGAACTGAAAATGTTGTTTTCTGATTCGAATATAGTTTCAAAAATACATAAAATCAAAAAAAAAATTGTGACCAAAACTCAACATGACTAAAACTTTCCATTTTCAAAATCGACAGTTTTGAGTATGGAAAAAATTTAACATGAAAAAAAGCATCGATATCCTCACTTTTGTAAACAACACTGGAATAGAAAGAAGTTAATTCAATGAAAAAACATATGATTTCCCCCAGAACAAGTCCATCACAAAATGTGTTTGAAATCACAATACTCATTCAAAGATGATTTTAAACCATTAATTGTTCTTCCAAAAATAATGAGCATGATATTTTTATTTCTATGTGGAATGACAAAAATTACATGCTTACAAAACTTTTCCACATTGTTTCTCCCATTTAAGAATAATCATCATTAAGAGATGTTTTTTTATGATGCAAATGATATTGGAAAAGAAAATTTACCTTTACATTCTAATAACATATAAGTTTACCGGTTTCCTCACCCTTATATGATTTTCAATTGTATGAGAGCATTGAAATTCCGAGTAACAATACATGTAATTAATTTTTCATTGAGTGTCATTTATAAAAATCAAATAGAAAAGGTGTTGCAAGCAAAGCGTGTGTAGGGTTACGTAGTATCCGTGCAAAAGTATTCATATTAGAATCTCCTAAGAGGCTAAAAAATTGCTCAAAATCCGGACCACATAGGTTTGCCATGAGACTGTACTTCGTCCGTGGAAACAAAATCTGGTTGTTAATGGATTGCCAAACTGTCACCCGCATTTGTTCAAACTATTTTTTTGTTTGCCCATGCGTGCTCTTAAGCATTGTGTATGGTTTGGGCAAACTTTTCCTAATCTACCTCAAGATGTGTTGGATTTATTCCAACTTGTGTGCATGTAAAAGCTAAAAAAAACAACCATAAATTGAACAAATGCGCTTGACAATACAACTTTATGTATAACAATTCACCAACATGTTGAAGAAGAACCTCAAAAGACATTTCTTCTCATTTTTGTCTCATGAATTTGGTTTTATCTCATGATGAGTTTATTTTAATGAGATTAATTTTCTCCTTCATCGTGAACACTCTAGTTTCACACATTTATGATGAACTTCATAAAAACAATCTTTGACAAATTTGGGATGATTTTAGAATGTTCATTTATGTTATGAAAAATAATGTGACGTAATTATAGCCAGAATTTAATCTATTTACCTTCTCCTATGACTCTTGTTGAATTTCCTTTTTTTCCAATTGCATTTTGACCCCGTTTTAAGCCGAGGTCATGAGTCACAAGAGTTCGTCATGACGACCAGTTCCGTGAAAGGGGAAAGGGCAAGGCCAAGGTTGGACTCAACCCAACGTACTGTCCTTACCCTGTTGCTCTCGCGTCGGACTGGTGATTCCTCACTATCCGGGGTCTGTCCGGACATCTAGGTCGATGTCGGTGATTTTTTTTACTGGGTCGACCTGAGCAGGGCGTCCGCGGACGTGGGGGGGCATACAGTCCTACAAATGTTTGCACCCTGATTGGTGGATACGTAAGAAAAATGACCGATCCACCAATCAAGATTTCCTTACGGCACAAACACACAAAATTAAGAAAACAAAGGGTTACTATGTAACCCAATTATTTTTCATTGAGTTTCATTTATAAAAATCTAATAGAAAAGTTATTCATCATTTCGAGATTTTAATATATTTCAACGTCTATATCTAATTCAAAAAGTCGTTGATTCTTTCCCTCTGTTGAGAATAAAACAGAATGTTTTTTTCCAGTAGTTACTGATTAACTTGTTTAATAACCACTCATATGGAAGTGTGAATCTTTTAATAATAGATGAACCTAGTTCGGGCTGTGGATTCTTTGCAAAATATTTCCGTCGTACAATGTACGTCTATGAGGTTTCTCCTAGAACTTTGCAGATTAGGAAAGATTATTCGTATATGGTCGATCACAAAATGAAAGTCTGAAAAACATTGGTGAAAGGACACCACGGAGATTGCGGCTATTTACTACCAATAAGTTTTGTGACGGGACCGGTTCTATGAATAAGTTCCGAGTCGAATCAACTAAGACAATTAGAATTTCAGCTAGTTTTTGACGAAGCAACTGACCTAATGGAGAAAGCTGGTAGGCAAAAACCCAGCGTGTACACATGCAATGACGGACGCTGGTCAGATCCAGCTAGAAAATTTGTCGTTACATGCCAGACTTACACTAGTTCCTATGACCCACGAGTGGGCATTTCTGTCATTACAGTTATAGGGAAAATGCCGAGTACCCCCACTTTTTTCACCCATGACCCTCATGTATCCCCCAACATAACAACAAGTCCCATTTTCCCCTCCGTTGGAACAATGAATCCCATTCGCCACTTCGTTGGAACAAAAAGCCCCATCTGCCCCTTTTCGGCGTTACAAGTCCCATTTTTCCACCGGTTTTCACCATGCTTGAACAAGGATGTATGTTACTACTCAAGCATGGTGAGATCGCTCATGTAGTGCTGGATTATGGCTGTCCATCGCAGTCATGGTGATGGAGGGTCGCGATAGCATTGAGGGTGGAGGGGCGCGGAGGGGCTGGAGGGGGAGATTCGCACGACAAAAATGCCGGTCAGCACTTCGTAAACTGCTAGCAATCCCCCCCCCCCCCCCCCCCCCCCCCCCCCCCCCCTC
>SZWC01004146.1:98629-132454 GCA_023375785.1 Penium margaritaceum
CACACACACACACACACACACACACACACAGCGATCTTGATCGTCACTGAGAATGGCGACCATTTGAAGTTGAAAACTTTGCCCTACAAATGGCAGTAGGGAAAGGTGCTTGTGAAAGAAGTACAAAGAAATCATGGATAGATTACATGTGTGACAAGGACGATTTCCTCAAATTTGGACCATGCTAAAGGTGGATGAACTTCTCCGTATCCAAAGATAGAACGTGGTTCAAAAGCCTAGTTGGATGAGCAGCAGTTCCAAAACATGCACGGCTTGCATGGCCATAGGAGATGCCGCAGATAACCCACTTTCCAATGGATCATGGTATGCGGTTCATTTACGCTATACTTCAACCGCGTGAAAGTGGGTACACGACATGCAAGAAAAATGTGCACGACATGCAAAAAAACCTTATCTACTATCCATTGGTTCATCGATCACGACTTCCAGTTGTGTGAGATGGATGAATGATCACAAGGTGTTTGAGATGTTTGAACAAGCTGACGATATCAGCTCATGTTTTAGATGAAAAATGGCAACACCATGTCACGGAACAAGTGGTTTCGTCAGCACGGAATGTTTGTTTCAACAGTCACACATCCCATTACACTACAATATTCAAGGTCAAATCCGTTGTTTAATGACCAAGCCCGTGTCTTGACTATGTCATGAGATGTAAAATAGACCTGGTCTGTTAGCACGCGAACTTCAATCCACGAGGCTTGACATCGTGGTGCCTGTACACATTGTGTACTTGATCCATTTGTACCTTTCAGAGGTTTGGTGAATCATTAGTCATGGCAGATGCAAACTTCTGTTGTTCTTCTATGCCCCATGGCTACTGCTATGGCTTGACGGACAGGTTGGGCATACACTGCTCCCTTGGAGTAAGTCCCCCAAACCTTGTTTGTGGTGCAAGTCCGAGCGAGACACCAGAAGTGTTGTGCAACAGATAGCATGTTGGACTTTGGAACAAGAGGTCCTGTGATCGAGCCTTGATGTGCGCAAGAAGGTTTTTGACCTTCCTGCACAGGGGAAGCTTTTTGGACATTTCTCCATGCATGAGGAGAGTGCGCCACTTGGCGGTCAGTGGATGCGCCAACTGGCGGACTGGTGAGGTGGTGTGGAGTGACCACCCCAAAAGTGCCACTACCCACACACCTTAGAAGCCAGGCCTAGGACTATATGTTACCAGGCTCATTCCTCATTCGAATTACACAATCTGGCCTTAGATGCTCCTAACAAATTTGTCCAACTAAGGAACAGTACAAAGAAGACACTGGTTGGTCTAAGCCCCATGAGTTAGTCTTTGACCAGCACCTCGCGCGAAATTCACCAAGTGTTAAGTGGACACAGGTGCTCGCAAGTGATTGCCTAGGAACTACTCAATGTAGAAATGTGATCCTGAGGGTGATATCTTCTCCTAGCTGAAATGCTAGGAGCGGACGGCAGGTGCCATTGCATTGGCCTTGTTTTCTAGTCCGTTTGCCTCAGGCCGGTTGACAAAGGGTTATGGGCCCACACTGACTAGTTGTAAGGCACGCTTCGCTCAACTCTGGTACTATCTCTCCAAGTGCGCACATCACCTCCATCAGATCCATGAGCTCCGTCTGCTTCATCAGCCGCAACGGCTGAACTTGCACCTAGAACACAGGGACCAAGGTCAAGCTCTGTCCTTGGAGGCACGACCCTTTGGTCCCAACCAGGACACACTCTGCCCTTGGAGGCAAGACCCTGGGTGTGCTAGTGCGATCTGTCTTCTCTGTTTGTAGGCAAACATCGGCTGTTGGAGTAAGGAACGGAACTGCACCTTTAAACCGGTAGCAGACATCAGCTAACATCAGCCTACATTGGCCTCAATGTAGTAGAGACAAAAATTGCAGAAAAGGATAGCCAAAATGGCTGGCCCACAGGAGCAGTGGGGGCTGCCGCAGGGCAGTCCTCAAACACAACAGGAGCTGCCGCAGGGCAGTCTTCAAACTCAACAGTGGCTATCACAGGTCAGACTACTGGAGCAACAGTGAGAGTTACTGCACTGCCGCAAGGTCTCAGATCTTTGGGAGGAATCCCGGTCTTTGAGGGGAAAGACTCTCCACTCTGGAGATGGCAGTTTGAATTTGCACTGAAAGTGCGCGGCTTCATCAAGCTACTGAAGGGAGAGGAGCAGGTTCCTACGGTGGACTCACCAGAGCATGGATGGAAAAAAATGATGTTTTCATGTCATTCCTCAACAATGCGATTGCTAAGAATTATGTTCCCATCATTGCCGGGTACACGCTGGCTTCCAAAGCTTACGTCAAGCTCAAGCGCGTGCACCAATCCACCTCCCTCACAAACAGATTATTCATCTTACAACGGCTGATCAACATGTGGGTGAATGAGGGCGAATCAATCCGTAAATTCCTACAGGAGTTTCAAGGGCTCCTTGGCGAGGATCGCTAGATGAACTGGGACCTCGACAAAAACATGCAAGTCATGATCCTCCTCATGGCGCTACCGGAGAGCTGGAGCCCAATGATCACCATCATAGGCGGCTGGAAGGAGGATGACCTGACGTACACGGCAGTGTCCGAGTACGTGCAAAACGAGGCCATGCCCGTAGCGGAAGTGAGGCTAACTTCTCAGCCTATACCGCACGCTACGGTGGCCGCGGGAGCAAAGGGTCAGCCTCTGGTCAGAAAGGCGGCAGCGGAAGCGGTGGTGGCGGAGGCAACAATGGCAGCAAGGCTCCCAAGCGACAGGGCAACTGCCATAGCTGCGGCAAACCTGGGCACTGGGCAAGAGAGTGCAGGTCGCCAAAGAAGGAAGACGGCGGAAGCGGTGGGAACTAAGGCAACAGAAAGGTTGGCAAAGAAGCCACCAACATGATGGCACAGAGCACGCCTCCAGCAAAAGGAGCAGCGCTACTCAGGCCAGGAGCTTTCGGGCTCGACTCCGGTACCGATCATCACTCCAGCGTCGACAAGGCTGGATTTGTCTCCATTGGCCCCACTGAGCGGCGGTTTAGATGGGCGAACGGTAACGTTGTGAACGCAAAGGGCGTGGGAGACAAGCTGGTGAGCATCAGCCTCAATGGTGCGGAGAAGGATCTACTGCTACGTGATGTGGTCTACATGCCCTCCTTTGCGGCAAACCTCCTGTCCGTGTAAAAAAAAAACAGACAACGATATGACACTGGTATTAACAGAGAAGAAGGTGGTCATCGCCAGGATCGAGGACATCAAGGTCCTCTATGCCAACAAAGATCTTGTGGCACAGGTCCCATGGGTTGACGGGCTCTACGTCTTGCAGATAACGGCAACAAAGAGCTCAGAAGATGAGGGTCATGTGGGTGAGGCAGAGGCAGTGGTCTCGGCACCAAGGTAGGAGAGGACACCAACGGAAACAGGAAACATATCCACTACCACAAAGGACGAAGACATTGATCTATGGCATAGACACTTTGGGCACGTTGCAAACAGCACGCTCCAAGTCATCCAACAACAATAGCTGGTCCGCGGCATGAATGGTTACAAGAAGGATGCGGTTGGGTGTGGCAGCCTGTGTGAACCTTGCCTCCAAGGCAAGACCAAGCGACCGCGCTTTGAGCGCAATGGTCACCGCGTAGAATCAGCCCTTGACCTGATTCACACCGACGTGTGCGGACCCTTTTGCACGGCATCAAACGGTGGTAGCAAGTGTTTTATGACCTTCAACAATGACCACAGCTGCAAGGTGTGGATCTTCTTCCTCAAAGCAAAGGGAGAGGCCATATAAAAGTTGCAGGAGTTTGTTGCCATGGTGGAGCGGCAGACTGGAAAGAAAGTCAAAGCAATGCAGAGCTACAATGGCGGAGAGTATGAGGCATGCAAGGGCTGGCTGGGGCAACATGGGATCAACCACCAACCCACAACGCCTTACACGCCGCAGAGCAATGGTGTTGCCGAAGAGATGAATCAGACCATCCTCGGTATGGTGCGTGGCAGGCTATTTAATGCGATGCTTCCACTGCGGTCCTGGGCAGAAGCGGCAAGAACGGCATGCTATCTCGTCAACCTGACTCCTGTGGCTGTTCTGGGCCGGCGCGGAAAGAAAAAGGGCAAGCAACAGATGATGCCACAAGAAGTTTGGTCAGGGAATAAGCCGGACGTATCACACCTGAAAGTATTCGGTTGCGCCACATGGGCAAAGGTCCAAGAGGGTGAGGGTGCCGGCAAGCTGGATGCAAGAGCACGAAAGTGCATTATGGCGGGCTATGAGACGGCCCACAAGACATACCGCTTGTGGGACCTGGCAGGAAGAAGACTCATCACCAGCCGGGATGTAACCTTTGACGAAAAGAAACCAGGCAAGGAAGAGATGCTTGATCCCACGCAAGCTCCAAAACAGGGAGTGGTTGGTGCTACTGGAGTCAGGAGATCAAGCTCCCAAAAACTGGCAAGTGGTGCTGGTGCGGCAGGCCGTGAAGAACACTGGTGTGGTAGGGAGAGTGGCTGCGCAGGCTAACGCAGCGGCGAGCTTTGACACAGAGTTGGAGACGTCCGGGGCCTCTGAAACCAGCTCAGAGGCCAATGGATCTTCAGAAGAAGAAAAC
The DNA here is from genome assembly GCA_023375785.1 of Penium margaritaceum. Lineage (NCBI taxonomy): Eukaryota > Viridiplantae > Streptophyta > Zygnematophyceae > Desmidiales > Peniaceae > Penium > Penium margaritaceum. The sequence continues at coordinate 103,203 of SZWC01004146.1, forward strand.
TTAATTTCAAGGCAGCCAGCAGCACAGGAGCAACAGCATTGTAAAGATCTACCAGCAATGCAATGTCGCAGCACATGACAAAGAAAGAAAACTCCAAAGTACGATGCTGACATCAGAAGCTAGACTGGACTAAGCTGGTCCTGTTTGGCTCAGGGAGAGCCGCTCACTGTGGCTGAGGCGCTGGCAAGGCCAGATGCGGCCAAGTGGAAGGAGGCGGTGGACAGCGAGCTTGCGTCCATCAAAGAAAATGGCACATGGATGCTGGTGGACAGACCCGCTATTGCTCACGTGGTGGGCTCAAAGTGGGTGCTCAGGTTGAAGCGGAAGCAAGACGATAGCATCAACAAGTACAAGGCAAGGGTCGTGGCAAAAGGATTCTCACAGCATGCAGGGTTTGAGTACGATGAGAACTTTGCACCGGTCATCACGTTTGCCTCCATTAGGTCCTTGCTTGCTATCACTGTCGCCAAAGACCTTGAGATCCACCAGATGGATGTAAGGACAGCCTTCCTTTACGGGAAGCTCCACAAGGAGGTGCTAATGGAGGTACTGGAAGGTGTCAAAGCACCCGAGGGTAAGGTGTGCAAGCTAGCGAAGGCGTTGTACGGGCTGAAACAGGCCCCACGGATCTGGTACAAGGAGATGGACAGCTTCATGGCTGAGATCTCCTTTGCACATCGTAAGAATGACCCCAGCGTCTATGTACGGAAGGACAAACGTGGCTTGCTCCTCGTGGGGTTGTACGTGAACGATCTTATCATGTGTTCGTCCTCGCAGGAGGGCCTTACGGACCTCAAGAAAAATCTTGTTAGCAAGTTCAAGATGAAGGACATATGACCTCTCGAGTACTACCTCGGGATTGCTATACACAGCAACCGCAGGCACCATCAAGCTCAACCAGGCCAGGTATATCATGGAAGTCTTGAAGCACTACAACATGGAAGACTGCAAACCCGTGACCACCCCTATGCCCTCCGACTGCAAGCTCTCCGCCTCCATGTCACCAAGCAACAAGGCAGACCGGCGGGAGATGCACAACACTCCATACCAGTCCGTCGTTGGGAGCCTCATGTATGCAATGGTGGGAACGCGACCAGACATTGCTTATGCAGTGGGCCAGGTGAGCAGGTTTGTGGCCAACCCTGGGCCAGAACATTGGCAAGCCGTGAAGCGGATTTTTTGCTATTTCAAAAAGACTCGGCACGTGGGACTTCAGTTTGGAGGTCAACAAGGATCAGCCTCACTGTAACTGACATGCTACAATGATGCTGACTGGGGGGGGCGGATTGACAACAGGAAGTCCACCTCGGGATTTTTCTGTCTTCTCAACGGTGGTGCAGTCTTGTGGGCAAGCAGGAAGCAAGAATGCGTCTCGTTTTCTACTGCTGAGGCGGAGTACATTGCACTCTCCAAACTCTGCCAGGAAACACAGTGGCTTTGTAGTTTGCTTGATGAGATCAAGGCACCAAAAGAGGAAGCAACGGTCACCCGCATCGACATCCAAAGTGCCATCGCTATGGCAGAGGACGACATGATCTCCCGGCGTACAAAGCACATCGACATTCGGTACCACTAATCACATGACCTTGTCGCCAAGGGTATCGTGGAACTGGAGCACGTCACAACCAAGAAAATGCTTGCGGACTTCTTGACAAAGCCGCTAGACAACGACTTCCATGTTGCAGGTGCTCGAGGAGTCGGCATGGTGGATGCAAGAGATGAGAAGTAAAGACCAAGAAAGTTGATGTGCACAAACACAACCTAGAGGTACAGGTTCATGCGGGAGAAAACTACCACAGCAGGTGGCCTAAGGTGCAAGGGAGAGATTGTTGTTCTTCTATGCCCCATGGACACTACTATGGCTTGACAGACAGGTTGGGCATGCACTGCTCCCTTGGAGTAAGTCCTCCAAACCTCGTTTGTGGTGCAAGTCCAAGCGAGACACCAGAAGTGTAGCACAACGAATAGCATGTTGGACTTAGGAACAAGAGGTCCTGCAATCAATCCTTGATGTGCGCACGAAGGTTTTTGACCTTCTTGCACAGGGGAAGCTTCTAAGACATTTCTCCATGCATGAGGAGAGTGCGCCACTTGGAGTTCAGTGGATGCGCCAACTGGCAGACTGGTGAGGTGGTGTGGAGTGACCATCCCAAAAGTACCACTACCCACACACCTTAGAAGCCAGGCCTCGGACTATATGTATCAGGCTCATTCCTCATTCCAATTACACAATCTGGCCTTAGATGCTCCTCACAGAGTTGTCCAACCAAGGAACAGTATAAAAAAAGACACTGGTTGGTCTAAACCCCAGGAGTTAGTCTTGGACTAGTACCTCGCGTGAAAGTGACCAAGTGTTAAGTTGACACAGGTGCTAGCAAGTGATTGCCTAGGAACTTCTCAGTATGGAATCGTGATCCCGAGGGTGATATCTTCTCCTAGCTGAAATGCTAGGAGCGGACGGCAGGTGCTATTGTGTCGGCCCTGTTTTCTAGTCCATTAGCCTCAGGCCAGTTGACAACTTCAGCCCGTGATTGAACGTGTCAAGGATGATACTGTTGAATTAATTCTCAATGGAGAAACCATTGACACCCTATCACTTGATGAGTGATGGAAACAAATTGTACTACCCGATAGGTATGGGCAGTAAAATGGTACATGAGTGTAGTGACAACCACGTTCAATACACAAGGATAATTCTCGATGGGGGTTGTAAATGCGCCATAGAGGGACAAGGACTCTTCTATCGGTCCTCAATGAATTAAGACGTTGCAGTGTGGTGGTTGAAGACTGCAAGGGTCACTTTCATGTGTGAAACGAGATCAACAGAATGTAAAAAGTGCACAATTTGAAGGCGACACCTCCAATCTACTATCACTCAGTGAGTGAATATTTCATGGACGTTGATGGACAAATGTGCGTGAACGAATGTCAATGACATGAGTTCATCCATGGTTCTGTGAAAATTACATTTTAGAAAGAATGAACAATGCTCCTTTTATACTAATGGAGTTCCAGAGTACTATGACGATCTCATAGTTTTCCACGAACCAACTACAACATAGTTGGGATCACATCAAGGTCTAGGTTTTGTATTCAAATCTTATGACCATGGAGACAATCTATAATCCGATAGCTTTAAGGTAATAGCATGTTAGCACCTACATCTTGGTGGTCCAACCAACCATATGCCGATTCATAATCAACATTGAAATAAAATAACAACCAGTCTGTCGTAAACAAGTGTTGATGTGAAAGGACCCTTCAAGATGGCCCTTGAGAAATGATATTTCTCATATGATTTTTCTGATGTTTTAAGAAACGCCTCAAAGTTGATGGAATTGTTACACGGTACACTAGTCCTGTACATCACGCTCATCAAACATCGAGTGGATGAATTCTAATCATGCCAAAGGTATGATGTAGCAGTTGAATATGCAATGTCGATTTGGCAGAATAAAACCGATGACTTTGAGAGAGATCATAATGACTAAGGTGTAATCGAATCATGCTTCACTTACCCGAAAGGTCATGGTGAAGTACCTGAAGTCCCTTGGTTTTGGAGATGGTTTAATTCATGTACATTGCCGAATGCAAATACTATACATTTTTTTATGTCGCTGCAGTGATATCCAAGTTTGTGGTGGTTTGTTAGATGTCTTCAATGAGGGTGATACCCTCTATAAATGCCTCAAACAAGGCATATACATACGATGTTATATTGAGAAAAAGTACCAAATGTGCACAATAGAAGACATTGAAGCAGTACAATTTTTTTAAGATGGCAAACACAATCCATTTACTACCTCTTGAATGGAACCGTTGGATACGATCAGATAATCACAGAACGATTTAGGAACTAGTTGTTCCAGGATCACCGGATGTGATTTGGAAGTGTTCGATCACAATCACATGGAATTGACACCCAAAAGGTGTTCTTCCAAGTTATACCGCAATGATCGTGATCATGGTACACTCGTTTGGTGAATACCATATGACGAACACTTTGTTCGTGGATAGAATCCACGGTCGTTGAGGTTGGCTATCTCAACTAACCTAGTTCATAAGTAGTGTACCTTTGACAGGGACGTGAGCGGCAGCCTACGGTACCCATTGCAGACACAAATGAGGGGATGATGGTTGAGGCCAAGATCATCTAAGTCAGAACACTGTCGTGTCCAATGATGGACTTTGACGGTAGTTACGCATGCCAGACGACCAACGCCGCCTCCTTCAAAGATGAGTACAGTCTTTGAGCGGAAAAACACGTGCAGAGTAACCATGTCTTAGGATCTTGGTGCCTCCCAATCCTAAGAAAAAGCTAGTATGCGAGTTGCATGGGCTTAGTGGAGCTTGGTTGAGTTCGGCCAACCAATTCACAAATGTTGAAAGAGGTCTAGTAGACCTATGCATGGTCATGAACACGTTGTTTCAAACTGAGAGGACTGATGTCCGAATCTTGGGCTGCACGTATTGACAATGTTGCAGGGAGGTACCACCTCGGCAACAACCACTTGGAAGAGATCATCTCCGAACGACATGGGAAGTGTTGTGTGGACCTGGATAGTTTTCGTGGGGACTCCTGATTAACTGGTCGCAGGGACGCTCCTTACAAAGGGGGAGGAGGTATCACCACAACAGCTTGCTGAACACGTGTCACACGAAACATGGGAAAACGCATCCTATGTACTCTCTTCCAAACTGGCATAACATTGTTGACAATGTACGTCCCAAAAGGTATCGACTATGCCATCAATACACATGTATGATGCATCTTCGGTGAAGACTCACTAACACTTGTGAAGAACGTACAATGATTGTACGCGTCTCATCTTGGCAAGCGCCAAGGGATCACGCGATCAACCGTGGATGCTGTATGCAAATGACCATAATCACAAAAACCACAAGTGTGTAATTGATTGTGCCTGAACATGACACAACTGTGTTGCGGATGACAAGGGTTCACATGTTTCACCTTGTTTACAATTCTTCTTGCATGGCTTGCATCATGAAGTACGCGATGATCAACCCTCCATGAGCAAAGACGAACCGGGATGGTTCGAAGCAAAGGGAGAGGAATGTAGCATGCGAGCCATTTATAGGATTAAAAATGGTGCTTAAATATGTTTTCTGGATTTTGGTGGCTTGAGACCAAAATCTCATTGATTTGAGGTCTGAAAAAGAATATCGGGCTAGTGTCTTGTTCTACTCTAGCCCAGATTCAGTCTACATACCGGATTTAAGGCAAGAGGAGTGCCGCAATGGAAAATCCATCACGTCACTTCTCTTCAACTCTAGTTGGTCGCTAGGGTCTTGTTTTCACATGGCTGTGCCATGTGGAACAATAGGATTTTTAGGTTACATTTTTACAAACATGTCTTGTGATGTTTATGTCTGTTTTGCCGGACATAAACGTCAATGGTTGAGGTGGACAGTCAATCGCCCTCTTTGGAATGAGTAATCTGAGGGCTTCCATTTTGGTCCTACAATTAGTCACAAAACAGCCCACGGCTGTAACATCAACTCATCTGACCAAAGTATCTTAACGCCCAAAAAGGCTCCGTACACATTCCACCAACGAATCGTGGGAAAAAATGAGAATATCTTTCCATTCGCACCTGAAACCGACATTTATTTCCTGGCCATTTTCTCACCAAAGGCATGACATGGCCTCAATTTCTTGACGAATACTTTTGGAAGCCTCTTGATGAATGCTTTTGAGCCAAAAAATAGGATGAGGGGGATTACACCACGTGTCGAATAGTTGAGGGGAGTATTAAAGTATGCGACTGTTATGCTGGTCATGTACTCTATAACGGTGAAATTGATGTAGGAATTGGCGGGCGGTAGAAAGAATTACGAATTCTACCGTGATGTTGGTAGGTTCACATCTGTTGGGAAATTCTCCTCAACAACTGGGGTGTAAAGGGCCTGAATTGTAAAATATATGTGTAGGCATGTGCACAAGGTAGTGCATGCCCTTTACCAATTCCTAGGATGATGGAGAGATATGTACTACGTATTGTTGCACACGTACACGGGGCATGATTACCTAATTCTACCTAGCTAACGTGCATCCAAGGTTGGAGACCAACATCTATCGTACCATCTCCAGCATGCATGATGTTTGAAGCAGTCACATCATCTTTCTATGAGGAGAGGTCCAATTCAAGATTATGATGGATGGGGACCTACGAATCAACATCAGCTGATGTAGCAAAATCAAGAATGGAGGAGGATAGCTTCTGGAAGATGCCACATGATGAAGAAACTTCACCATGAAGTTGGATGAAGCTTCATTCTTACAAAATCTTCTCCAAAGCTGATTCTAGAACCAATTGATATCGCAAGGCTAAAGGAAGATTCCTCTAAAATTTAGTTTCACAATGGCAAAGCCAAGGGGTGACTGTTGCCACCACACATGAGCAAGCTTTTCCTTGAAGGCGGTCAACTTGCCAGGACCACATGTACATAAGGCGGTAGCCCTGGCACATCGCAATAACAACTCTCTCCAACACAACATTCTCATTTTTGAGAGCTTCAGACTTCAACTACACCGTCATCATCATCACCTTGGCTACTTGAGTACCTACCAAGGTGCTTAAGCAAAGAATCTGTTAGGATTCGCTCTGAAGATCCTTGTTAGACTAGCACATTCGTGCCAGCCTGGGTGGAGGAAGACTGAATGCCTAGAGGCCAGACTATCCTGAAGATGGTGGCTCTGTCGAGATCCATGATTAGTTAGCCGTAATGACCAAGCAAGAGTTTAGCCCTTATGGGATGCCACATAAATCAGACTTCATACATAACTATGTTTAGGCTTAACCATATCTATGCTTTGTATCTTGTGTTGTCAATCAAGATATTCATTTCTCAATTGATTTCACAATTTTTTGTGTCAAGATAGTACATGATTTAATGCTAAGCACCACAATTTCCATACAAATAGGAAGGAACCTAGACCTTGCTGTCGCAAACCAAATCACTTCCACTGTACAAACTCTGACAGGTGCTAGCTTGCGCTCGATGTCTACTGCATGTCACTGGTTGTGTTAGACGTTGGAGTCAGACGATGATTTTGGATGACTAAGGAAAACAAGAGAAAAATATTGAATTCACGGCTACGGCTTGCACTCAATTCATTCATTTTGAAAGTATTGAACTTTTCTCAAAACAAGCACGAATCTGAGTTACAGGGCTTCAGTTATTCTTGACCACAAAAAAACAGCATTACGATATTTCTCAAGAACCTTATTGTGCAGTCTCCTGAGATGGAAAATCTTCGTAATTGAAGAAGAAGTTTTACAATTGTTGTGAAATTTGATCGTGGAGAAGTTTTTAACTCCTTGATGTTAGTTAAAAAGCTCGTATGCTCAAAATAGGAGGCAGCGATGCTTGATAAAACTTCTGTTCAACTCCCGGTAGTACACAGATTTACACATGTATCTGGCCTCATTTTTAACAAAAAAGTAGTGGATCTGCAGACATTGGGAAAACATAACCTTGCCCAAGAAATTTGTTGAGCTAGCATTACAACTTAGTCAACTTGTGGCCGCTCCTCCGATGGATCTCCTTGACTATTGGTTTGGTGCTCAGCTTTGACCCGATCTGGTGGCCTACGCTCAATCATAGGTGATATTCTCAAGGCCATGCATCAGGGAAACCCCCTTAAACTTCCAACCATTAATGCAAACTATGTAGGTATGTTTGCAAAACTTGCTACTTTGGAGGTTTATGAGGTTATTCAGTCTACTACATCTGTTGCTACAGTTTTGACCTCCTTGCCTTAATCCAACGAAAGCAACCACATGTGAACTTATTAAAAGTATGTTTTGGCCACACTGACTGAGATGGATGTAATGCATAATAATATTGTGTTTGCTACAACTTCCTTCCTTACTTCCTCTGAAACCAATTCATGTAATCCCTTGTACGTCATGCATTGCTCGATAAGAGGCAAAGTGTTTCCTTTTCCATTTATGCTGAATTAGACCACGTATTTCCTCCATCCACTTGTTGATGGTGCCAATACAAAAAAAATCTGGCCCAGGGATAGTTTTGTGCTCGCTCATAGGTTTACTTCTTCACACAAAAACATGATGGAATTTCCTGATTGGTATTCAGAGAGGTTCACGTAGCCAGTAAATCTGTAATATGATGTTGCTGGTTCTCTCTTCAAACATCCTTGGTTTGGTGATAAAACCCCCCTTTCCAACAATTTCAATGAAATTGTGAAAGGCCTTCCCATTTAGTAACGCCGTTACGAGGTGCAGCCTCCTCCAAAACAGATGCAATGTTTTTTAGAGTTGATGCCTAAGAGGATGTTGGGCTCGACTTTTGGTTCCACATAGACCAGCCATTGTAGGGACAGTTTGGCAACTTCCAAAAACATCAGCATGGTGCATCGGATTGTGACCGCTATCACTTCACTTGTGGTTTCCTCCTCCACGACCTCCTATAACCATCACTATGTCATGGGTCCATCAATTAGAGGTAGGTGTCACTTTTTGCCAATAATGTCGATGTGAATCTCTCAGCTACAACACTGAACATATGATTTGTGTCAGTACAAGAAAAATTTTTGAAGGATGATTCTTTGTTTTCTCATCAGGCATGTCCTCCAAATTTTATGTTTTGAAAACTTTGAAATGGTATTTTGTGTTGTTCCTACAGACTGAAAAAAATGTATTCTTTTTTCCAATAGTTTACTGATTCAAAAATCCTTGGTTTTGTCTGCAAGCATTTATTGTAAGTGATTTCAATACCGAGGAAACTTTAAGAAGCACTTCCATCTAGTAATGCGAGTCTGATTTTATGTTTTAGGAATCTCTCAGTTGAACCCGTAAAATCATCACAGGTTGGGTCTTCCTTGCACACCTCTTTAGACCTTGAAATCCCATAGAACCTCACATGCAACGTTTAAAGTTGTTCAAGTTGCCAATCAGTGAGCACCAACTTTTTTAGCAGACTAGAGTGGCGTTGTCTACTCTTCCCCTCACCTGCTTTTGACTCCACCTTCTTGGTGTGACATTATCATTTTTGGGCATGTTGTTGTCACTTCCAACACTTATGTGAGACGTGTGTTGGCATCTCCTAGGTCAAGTAGATTTGTTGATTGAGCTGATCGTTGGTGTCGATATCCATGGACTAGAGGTCTCAATCGATGCACGCTTCCCTTTGCCAATGTAATAATTATAGCTTTGGTGTCTCCAACCATTCAATTCATGCATGTGAGCATTGAAGTAAATGCTTTTGGTCTATTGTGTTGCTGTAATCACGTGTATAATGTCATATCATATGCCGAATGTTTTTAGTCCTCGTCAAATTCACTGTTTGAGGCCATTGGTATTGGGGATAAATTCTTCTTTGGGGGCGATGTCAATACGGATAATGATTGAGCATAAACTAAACATGTACTCCTTCGTTTTTAATCATTGAAAAAAGTCTTGGAACTCTTATTGCGCATCGGAACTCTACTTCAGCGTCCTAAGGATTATGAGGAAAATGCTCACAAAGTCGATCTAGCTTTCTCCTCTTGAGAAAAAGAATCGTGTCAGATTCGAGTGGTCCACTCGAGGTGTGGAACACAAATGACCAGAGACTTCAGAGCGGTTACATGAGCCCTCGATTAGGCTCCGCCAGTCTTGCATTGTCATACGATGTCTCATAGATTGGACTATCAACTCAATGCCATGGCTTAGAAGGCCGCGAGGCCATGGGGTTCATTCTCTTTCGGTTGTTTTGGACCATTGTAACGATGAACCACACCTCTCACTTGTTAGCCATATCCAAAGTGAGAGAATAATAAAAATCGGGGAGTGCCGTCTAGAGTCGATGTTCATCATAGAGTTGATTTTCTCTATCAATTAGCACCACTTTGTGCACAAATGCATTGCGTAGATCCTGCACTGTCACGTTGAGTTGTCATAGCACATGGTTGTTGAGGGTCTCAAGTCATTGTAGCTTTTGGTTTGGGTTGTCATCAATGCGAGCATGTTGGCCGGAGCCTCCTCCCATTAGCACCAGGTGTCATCAAGAAATGCACTGGCGTAGAAAAGGGGTCCCGTAAGCTTGAGTGTTTTGTTAATGTATTGGTTGATAGAGTCCTTGGAGCTACACCATTCTTCGCAAAGCCTGTCACTGTTGCTGCATGGTCTGCCTAGAGAGCATCAATAAATCTTGTTGTCGAGCTTCTTTTATGGAAATTCTCATCCGATTATCACTACTGTTGTCCGGTGTGCACTCTTTTCACCATATTTGCCACAAAGCCTAGGTTCTCCTGGATGGTGGAGATGCACTAAGCACCCGTGCAAGGTTATTAACTAGAGGCAAAGTATTCGGTGCCCCACCCGTGCTCTTACATTCTGATACTATGTGTTACGCGGACAGAACGTAAAAAGTGGATAAGTAGGGGTTGCAAAGCACAAGAGGATGTGGAGATTTGGGACACTTAAATAGTTTTGAATTAGTGGTAAGTGTTCTTTAATGTTTCTTTTGGAAGTGTGGAGTGCATGTATACAATAGCGAAAACAAGAACGAGGCACACTTGGGGTCTTGAGTGCTTGAGTCAAGCAAGGCGTTGAACGCTACGTTATAAATGATTGCATTACAAAGTTGTGCTGAGAATTCAGGAGGTTTCAAGAATATCAAGGCACACGTTCAAAATTAAGCGTCGTAGAGAATTTATCGTAACATTATAAGACAATTGATACAATTAGTTGTAGTTCAGTAGACACTTGTGATAATTGGTTGAGTTTGTGAAGCATTTTTTAGCAGAACAATGGAGATCAGATAACATTTGAGTTCTCCCTTGATTTAGATATCTTGAGGTCGTTACGTTATTGTCCATAACTGGAATGAAAAAATGACCAACTTGTGGTGTGGAGGGACTTGTGGATATCAAGTACATAAATCATAGGAAACATGGATCTCCTTCCTATACTATTGAAAGGACGCGGTATCTCAAATAAAAACAAATGTCATCAGGCACTCATTTTGTGTAGTTGGTGGTACAAAATATCTATAAAACTTGAGATCGGTTGATAATGACCATGATCCATTCAATACGGGGTAGGCAAGTGCATTTAGAAACAAGGATAAGTTGACAAAATGTTTTTGGTGCTGGCACTGTCCGCATACTAGGTGTCGTGCTCTTCCTCACTTAAAAAAATTGAACATGACTAGTTCCTGGCCTACCAAAGACACAAACCTGGCTGCAGTGGTTGAAGTTTTATGCCAACCTGAATGGTTGGAAGGGTTGCTTTGACACCAGATGATCCACGCCGTCAGCGCACGAGAATACATCAAAGCATTTGTTTCGGCGCAATTGGCCTTGGTAGATTAAAAGGAACTAGGTAGTGTGCAGGTTGCGGCAGTGGCGTTGTTGATGCAGCATGGAAGAACCCACGCTCGTTGCTTAGTCTGCCCCCTTAGTCCTTTGCACTAGAGTCTAAGTCTGAGAGATGTGGTTTATTACTCAAATGTGTGCGCGCCAGAGTTTGCGCCAGAAAGCAGCTGGAATGAAGCAAGGACTGATTAGGAATGAAGAATGAGCAACCTACTGAGACCAATCCCAGTTTTAGCCCCACCTCAGTTATGCGAGGCTTGTCACTCAGCCAACTAGGAATATCATAGCATTTTCTTGGGTGAGACCTGCCAGTCACTTGACAGGCCAACACCCGGGCGTTCTCCGTTTTGCCTAAAAAGTGGACCATACCAAATCATCCACGCTGCAAACACAGTGTTGTGGTCAGAATTAGCAGGAAAAACAGCTTTGGCGAGTTACGGCTGTCCGAACTCAGGCATCGGCTACACTGCTCCTGAGAGCCAACTAAGACTACTGATGATGTGACAGTCAAGGGTAGCTGCCGATGGAGTTACTCGTGTGAGGGTATAGTATACAAAGCAGAGGGAGGAGGAGAACCACGTGCTTGGCTTCACAACGGCACTTCTACTCCAACGAACAGTGTCCCGTCGGCATTAGCGTCCATCTAGTCAGTCGTGTGCACGAGCATGCACATCAGCCGAGAGGTCACAAAATGAGTCAGTGAGACAGTGTACAGATCAAACAACAACAAACGTTGCAATACTGAGGATGGTTCAAAGTTCGGATTCATTTGTCTTGCATTAGTAATGACAGAAATCCTGCTATGAATTAATGTGATGAAACATGAGAAAACATTGTTTTCACAATTCCCAGGCCACTCGCAATGTCATTGGTAGGGCGGCCCACATTGTGAGGCTCTCACGTCAGGTCGGAATAATCTAGTGACCACATGGATCGGCGAATGAAAAGGGCAGCTATCGCTGGCCGTCACATGTTTTGGCAACAGTTCTTTTTAACAAGAGCTACCCAGTCGTACCCGTCCTCGACGTCGCCGAATGTCGTGGCAGCTCGTCAGGTCGTCGCCTCGTAGGAGTTTGCCCCAAAAAGAAACGATGCCAGAATTCTTGATGATCATGCTTTGGGTACATCTACCTGATCCAACACGGAATGACGTTGAAGAATTTGATACATGTCATGACATTGTTTAATGGTTGTTTTCACATTGACCCGTGGTAAACTCCCCTGCTACGCCAGGGTTACCTCTGTTATGTATCAGACGTACACAAGTCCCTAATCTTCTCGAGTGGGCATTTCTATTATTACATAAACAGCCCATCGCGTTGCAAGAACCGCGATACTCACTCCGACGCCCGAGGGCAAACTGGCCAACTGTCCCACCCCCAATGGTTGTTCCCAAACCTCCTGACATCTTCGACCATTCTTGAGAAGCTACGAACAGATGTGTCATGACCTTTTGGTCGACTTCTCGATGACTCTCGAAGTATCCAGCTTTATAAACATGCATCGCACATCTGCACCGTTGATTCTCGAAGAACCCCAACTTTTCGGTGGACCTTCTCAAATTCGACCACTCACAACAGGACTCTGCAGGCGTCGCTCAACAACCGACCCAATGACCCCGACTATGCTTCATTCGTAACTCGTAACTTGTAAACATGTTCGGTCGTTTCGACGCTTTTCATCGAAGTACACTTACCGCTAAATATGAATTGCTCAAGTGTCCAAAAGTATAAATCATGTTTTGCCTCGCAACTTCTACCTGTTCTAAATCATGTTTTTCCTCGCAACTTCTACCTTTTCACCATCTACGCTCTGTTTGGCATGACCCTTGGTATCAGAGCGCAGCAGTGCTGGAGATGTATCTGACTACTTTACCCATTTGGATGATAACCACGCACAAGTCTTGAGCGCATCTTGCACGTCAGAACTTTGCAGACTTTGCGACGACAACGTGAGGTGAGCAAGCGCAACTGACAACCAACAATGGGTCCTCGGTAACGACTTCGGCAATAGAGGAGAAAAACGTGCCGATACACGCGAACCCCGAAGTGATAACAAACGCTGGCGTGGCAGGCTTCGCAGTAGCTGGAACTACCCCTACGGCCTCGATGACCAATCCGGTCACGGGTTCCACAGTGATGAACCAGCCGCCCCTACCGACAGACTCGACGACGGTAGCAGGGACGACAGGTGGCATAGAACGATAGGCGCAAATCAACAAGGAACTAGTGAACAGGATCTCCGCGCTCGAAGGCATCAATAGCCACCCGCTCCAACAACTCAACGTCGTGATGGAGGCACTTTGCAACGCAAGCGCGCAGAAAGCGGTGCTCGTCGAGAGAAATTCCCAACTCTTGAGCGAACCCAAAATTCGTCTGGCTCCACCATGACCTTTCGATCGTGCCAACTCAAAGGGACCAACAATTTGGATGTGGCTGACAGGTTTTGAGGTGTACTTTACCTCTGCTGGGGTCAATGGTGATCAAAAGAAAACTCAACTCGCGGCCGCGCTTTTGTGTGGCACGTCGTTAAGTTGGTGGTCCGATCTAAAGACCATCCAACGACAGTAGGAGACTGGCAGAGCGACATCAACGGCTCACGGCGCCGGTCTCACATCACCGACCATAGGCGTTCTACCCTTGGACCAGATCAACTTGCAGTGGCAAGATGCGCTAAGGCCACCAACCGACTAGAATGAATTATCGCACGCGATGCTTGCATGCTTTGGATGACTAAATGAAAAGTCTAACACACGATTCAAAATCCGGCGTCTGCGTAGTAGTCTAGCGTGGCGGAGTACTCGCAAAGATTCCACGAGATCATGACCGGAGCCGACATTGCCCCCAACAAACTCTGTTTTCACGACAACAACGGCCTCAAGAGAGACATCCGGCGAGCTATCGTTATCTTTGGCATGAAAAAGACTTGTGGCAGATGATCATAGCAGCAGAGTGGATCGACATCGACTACAACGCTCGGATCTAGGGATCCTATGCCTGGTGACTCCTAACCAGAACTATCTTGGAAATGGAAAACCCAGTTGACGGACTCCTTTGCACCGATGGAACTAGACGTCGTCGACCAGAGAGAAATATGAACCTGCTACAACCTTGGAAAAGTTGGTCACATTGCTCAAAACTGTCAAAGCAAGCAACAGGCTAAAAGGGGGGGAGGTCACAGAAAATGAGTCGTAAAACAACAAAGGACAGGGGTAAAAGGTGCAACTCTTGTCCGTGAGGAGCAATCTGCGCCGAACGATCGCCCATTTGAACTGCCCACATCGCCGTAGAGGATTTCTGATATTGTAAAGTTTGACGAGGGGTACGAGGATAACCAACCAGCGATACTGCTAAAAGTTTAGCCTCAAGGATGCACAATTTGCAGAACAGTACCAGCACTATTGGATGGAGGAGCCTCACATAGCTTTGTCAGCAACGACATGATTCGCAAGCTTGGTTTGCAGACCAAACCAGGGATGTTTGAAGGAAAACCCGTCAACGAGAGACTACAGATACGGAGACTCCACGAACCATTATGACTACAAGTGGGAGATCTTCGGGATGTAACGGTCTGGAGGTCTTGTCCAATGAGCGATCATGAAATCATCCTTGGACGAGATTTCCTATACCGGCACAATTCGCATGTCAACTGGAACAGTGGCGACGTCCACGTGGAGATAGACGATGTCAAACGACAATTTCTGTGTGTAGGACGAAAGCCGACAACGAAAGCAGCAGAGGTGGAAGCAGTAGAGGAAGTTGAAGAAGCCAAACAGCGACAACCGGTACACCCGATACCGCTCAACGTGGCCAAGAACTATATACGGAGAGGAGCTCGTGTGTGGCTCATACATCTAGAGAAATTTAGAGAAGCAAAAGTGGCAGCAACTGACTCGCAATCGGCCTCATCAGCCTCATCGGCCTCGACAAAAACTCACAATGGTACTCGAAGAGTTCACACCGCTCATTAAAGAGTTTACGAACGTCTTTCCCGACAAGCTCCCAAAGACCTTACCTCCTCAGCGAGACATCGACCATCGCATCAAAGTGAAGCCGGGTAGCAGACCTACCATCCGAAGGGCCTATTGGATGAGACATCACGAGCTGAATGAGCTAAAAAGATAGCTCGATGATATGTTCGGTCAGGGGTTCCTCCGCCTTTCCACGTCATCATACGCCGAACCAGTACTATTTTTCAGAAAGAATTCCGGCAAAATACGTATGTGCGTGGATCATTGGACGTTGAATGATGCTACCATCAAGAACCGCTACCCTCTCCCTTGAGGACATGCATTTTTTTACCAACTCCGAGAAGCCCAAATTTTGGCAAAATCGATTCAAGCAACGGATATCACTATACATGCGTGGCAGCCTGCGCCATCGAGAAGACAACATTCCAGACTCGCTACTCGCACTTCGAGTGCACGGTTATGCCGTTTGGACTCACAAATGTTCTTACGACGTTCATGGTAGCAATGAACAACATTTTGTGTCCGTACCTTGACGATTTTGTCGTGGTATACCTTGAAGACATTCTGGTGTACAGGCGCACCCCGGAGGAGCACGATGGACATCTCTGAAAAGTTCTTGAAGTTTTCCAAAGAGAGAATTTTTTTTGGAAAACTCTCAAAATGCAATTTCGGTCGTCGTTCGATTGAGTTTCTGGGTCACGTCATCAACGGCGGATGCATCACTATTGAACCAAAAAAAAGTGGCAGCATTCGCTGATTGGCGGACGCCGACCAACGTTCGAGCAATTCAAGTCTTTCTCAGATTTTGTAATTACTACTAGCGATTTGTGAGAGATTACACGCGAGAGTCAGTGCCTCTTTCCGGCCTCACTCGAAAAGAAAACAAGTGGCGATGGGGAGACAGGGAACAAGAAGTATTTGCCACTGTACGGAACAATTTGACCTTGGTCCCAACCCTACGATAAGCCGATCCAACAATCGACTATGTCATGGCTATGGATGCTTCAGACCCAGCCATTGGCGCGATTCTTCTACAAGATCACGACAACGACAAACAACCGGTCGCCTACCTATCTCAAAAAATGCGGGGACCAGAACTCAACTATACAATCCACAAAAAGGAGATGTTGTTGGTCATGTTCATATTGGAGACGTAACGATGTTCATTGGAGTGTCGCCGATGCATGATGCACACCGACCACTGTGCATGAAGCTATTTGAAGTCGTAGCCAAATCTCAGCCAACATCAAACCCGGTGGATGGATTTCCTCGAGTCTGGGTTCGATTAAATAATCGAGTACCGGCCAGGAAGAATCAATCCGGTGGACGTACTCAGGCGCTGACCACATCTAACAGCCGACTGAGAAGATGTGTTGAAGCTTCCTAGCAACACAGCCACCGCCTAGGCGTCAGTGCCTGGTAAGACGGTGACGACAATCACACGTCGTACACACAACGACAAGGGTCTGGCTAGGAGACACAAGGCAAAGTGTCAGAATGCTTCAATAGCATTTGCAGAGAGAAATGACAAATGACAGGTCCATGGCATAAGCACCTACCGCGGCGCACGGCGGGAGTCGCACGCGGCAGTGCAAGATCTGTCCTAAAACCGGCCCAAAACCATTGTTTCGGCCGTAACTCTGCGTAAACATGTCAGAACGCTACGCCGTCTGAACCTAGACGTGCAAGATCACAAGTCAGACGCTACGACTGGTCACATGCATGTATCCATCATCAAACGGTGGACACACAATGCAAAAACATGCAAATCGTGCCCACGGCCAGTCCACCGATAAACTCTTGCGCGCTGCAAAAAAACTGCAAGAGGTCCCGGGTAGCGTCCAGAGCTCTGGAATGGTCGTCGGTCAGCTCCAAGCTGGTAGTCCGCCACTAACTGATGCACCGGTACAACCAGGGTCTGCATCAGGGATCTGCACGAGTATGGACACGGCCAAGTGGTCACAATAAACTATACAGGTCGACAGGAACGTCACAAATCACAACACTCCCCCATGACCCGATGGTACACATGTCCATACACGCGCAGCACTGAGACGAGTACAACAATGAGTGCAATGAGAGATGTGACACGGACACAGACACACCCCACACTCAACCACTCCTAGGTAAGGGGCGAATCCCAACAGAACAAATGGCCACCATGAACTTTCCGCATGCTAGTGCTTTCATCAAGAAGTCGGCATGCAGCATGTCAGTGCCAACCCAAATGACGGAGATCAAGTGTCTCTCCGCTAGATAATGCACAAAGTGATGCTCAACGGCAATGTGCTTCTTTCAAGCATGAAAGACACCACAGTTCTCCGCAATGGCAAAAGCACTCTGGTTGTCGCAACGAAGCACAATTGCAAGTACTGACTGACCCAGCTCAAGGAACAGGCACTGCAGCCATACCGCCTCAGCAACCCCTAGACCCAGAGCAACATACTTTGCCTCCGATGAGCTACGTGCAATCCAACCCTACTTTCCGCTATGCTAGGACACAACGGTACCACTAAGCAGGAACACGTAACCGGTGCGACTGCATCCATCTGGGCTCCAGGCCTGATCGCTATCAGTGTAGCCATCAAGGACCACCGAACACTACCTGCAAAAGCACAGTCCAAGGTACGGTGTAAAGACCACGTACCGCACCACTTGCACAGCTGCGTGAAGGGCTCCAGCGCGTGAAGCCTGCAAAAACTGGGCAGGGAGGTTGACTGTAAAGGCGATGTTAAGACGTGTGGTAGTGGCTAGGTACATCAGAGATCCGATGAGACGGAGGGACAAGGTCACATCCACTATCTCCCCCAGCTGTGTGGGATCTTCCACTCACACCAAGGGCATCGTGCCTATCAGGCGTGAGAGGTGTGGAAGCCATGGCCACTGTGCCAAGGAGGTCGCTGAAGCGCTCCTCCAAAACACATGCGTATCGGACCTGATGTAGTAGTAGAGTACGACGTCAGCGGTCTCGCATGATCTCCATGCTAAGAAACACCGCTGCATGAGCAAGGTGCTTCATCCTCTAGGCAGTCTGGAGGACAGCCTTGGCCTACCTCACGGCCTCCAGTGAAGGAGATGCGATCAAAAGGTCACCAACATAGACTAGGATGGCGGTGAACCGC
Organism: Penium margaritaceum; assembly: GCA_023375785.1. Taxonomy (NCBI): domain Eukaryota; kingdom Viridiplantae; phylum Streptophyta; class Zygnematophyceae; order Desmidiales; family Peniaceae; genus Penium; species Penium margaritaceum. The sequence goes on from SZWC01004146.1 coordinate 121,639, forward strand.
TCATGCGTCCGTCGGATGAAGAGAGAGGGGTCTGCCTCGCTTAGTACATTTCGTGCACGAGTCATGGTGCCAGTGATCTCCTGGTCCCACCATCGAGGAGACTGCTTGAGGCCGTACAAGGACTTGCGCAAGCGCCAAGCTATGTCACTGCCCTCAAAGCGAGGTGGCTGAGCCACGTAAATCTCCTCATCCAGAGAGCCATGGAGGAACGCATTGTTCACATCCATCTGGTGCAGTTCCCAGTCATGCTGAGCCACTACACCAAACACACCTTGAGCTGAGGTCATGCGGTGGACAGGGGCAAAGGTGTCAATGAAATTAATGGCTTCAATCTGAGAGTACCCCTTGACGACCAATTGAGCCTTGTGGCATTCTAGTGAGCCATCCGACTTCACTTTCTTGCAAAAGACCCACTTGACCTGAATAGCCTTCCTCTCGGGTGGAAGGTCGACTAGCTCATAAACTCCGTGCTCTCGGATGGGGAGAAGCTCATCCTCGCAGGCAGCACACCAAGCGTCAGCATTCTGTGATGAGAAAGCTTCAGTGTACGTGGGTCAGGCACCATAGAGGGACAGCTCTGCGTGGCAAGAGCGCACGCCTCAGTGCTAGGTCTAACGACCACAAGATCGGCTGCTGCATCACAAGCAATATGAAACTCGCGAGTGACAAGGTCGTGCCCCACGGGGCACGCTGGATATACCTCTATTTCCTCATTGGGATACTGAGGCCTAGGGCCTTTGTGCCGAGATCACCACTCGCGATGCTGCTAGAGGATCGCCTGGGTGCCAGACCAAGCACTCGCAAAGCTCCGGAGTCTAATGATCGAAGACGACCGCCAGGCTCACGGGAGTAACCTCGGCTCGAGGTGCGCACCTCAGGCACAGGAACAGGCATGATCGCAACTGGGGAGGATTGAGGCAAGGAAGCTTGGGATGTTGTGTGAGGAAATGTGTGTGTGGGAGACACGATACATGGTATGACAGTAGGAGTAGGTGAGGCAGGGCCACGCACAGATGCAGGATTGCTAGCGGCCACAAGTGCGGTCACAGGATTACGCATAGGTATAGGATCAGGATCATGGGTACATGTGGGATGCGAGGGAACAAGGGTAGAAGCCGGCCGTGCTGAAGGGGTCTCTGGGCCGGCGGCGATAATCGCTGGGTCATCAAGAGCCGGAGACCACGAAGTGGAGGGAGCTCAAACAGACACATCAGCCTGGCGAGAGGTGCTCGCAGGCGTAGACTCCCCCATCCATCCAGAAACCTCACACCTAGGAACGTGCATGACGGACAGCGACGTGATCGATGTCAGATCACATTTGGTGAGGGACTCAAAGAAGAGCGCGTCGCGTGACTCAACAATGCAATGACAAGAAGGGTCTTAAAAGCCCCAGGCCTTCGACCGCGGGATGATGCCGACAAAGGAACACAACCGACCCCGCGGTGAGACCTTGGACCCCTGGTGGTCCTCGGTATATCACATAGAAGCCAATGATCCCTAGACACGAGCGAGGCGCAGGTCAAAGGGGTGACCAAACCAGAGCTCATACGATGTGACGTGGTCTGGTAGGGGACCGTACGGGAGGCGGTTCCAAACCCAAGTCATGTAGGTGAATCCTTCACAGGAGAAGGACTCTGGGAGACCGCACTCAGACCGCATGACGCAAACCACATCCTCCATGGTGCGGTTCCAGCGCATAGAAACAACATTCTACTGAGGAGTAGCAGGAGCAGAGACCTGGCGAAAAATCCCGTGCTAGGTAAAGAAGTTGTCCATCTCGCCGTTGTGATTCGAGCAGAAGGTATGCAGCATGTGGCGGGACTAGCCAGAGGCAAACCAAAAGAGCAGTGTCACTCTTCTGGCGAGGGCTGTAGATCCACCGCATCCGGGTCAAGTCGTCAGTCAGGGTCAGGACGTATCGACCCCGATCGGACAGAGACTTGACGGGAAGAGGACCAAGGAGGTCCAAATGGACTAACTCAAGAGGGCAAAATGTGCGAGAACGGGAGTCCGGGTAGGTGTGACGATGCATCTTACCCTGAGCGCATAAGAGATAGTCAGTCTTTGGTAGCTTCTCGAAAGAAGCCACGTCAAGACCGTGGACGGGCTGTGTCCGAATGAGCTTCGACATGGTGTCAAAGCCTACATGACACAAATGGTAATGAAGAAATCGCTGGTGCTCAGGAGACAGAATGTCAGTGACAAAAATACGAGCTGAAGGGGAGGGGGAGCAAGGAGCAAAAATCCAAGAGACACGATACAGGTCATCCACAAGAGAGGTTTGAAGAACAACGCTACGAGTATCAATGGCAGTCATAGTCGTGGAGTCTTTAGTGTGCTCCACAAAGAGTCCCATCAGTGTGCAGGCACGGACAGAAAGCAAACGGAGCTCAAGGTAAAGCATAAACAGCACCTTAGAAAGATACAAGGGACCAGACGGACCATCCAAACACACGACCCCAACACCCTGGACTGGCAAGGACTGACCAGAGCATATTCGAACGGAACAAACAGACACGACAAGGTCGAGAACAACGAAGTCACTATGACGACAGGTCATGTGATGAGTGGCACCGGAATCGATGATCCAAGTGCCACCGGAATCACGACTGGATGACGTCATTGTACAACGGGCAACGGAACACTCGACCTCAGACGGACGCTGGACAGCAGGTAGGGAGGAACAACGAAGAGCACAAAGGTGAGACTGATGAATCCAATCGGTATAGTCAAGCCCATCGTCATCACATGCCGACTGTGCCCCCCCACACAAGTCATCCCGAGCCACAAGAACAGTCGGAAAGGCAGTCTGTGAGCCACCGGGCTATGACAACATACTCGCACCTCCCTGAAAGCGAAGCTCCAAAAGGTGTCGGAGCTCGGTGATGGTACAATCACATGGGTCCGGGTCGCCGCTGCTCCCCGGTGGCGGAGCGAGAACTCTTGCGATTGTGGTCACCCCACGCCTGGAGGATAAACTGCTTGACATGGACCATAGTGCGTGTACAGCCTGAAGTCCGTGAGTGATTTGTGCCCAGTCAAGCGGCTGCGGGCACTTGGTGTGCGATGAGCACCTCCTTAGTTGTAGCAATGAATAGAGTGTCCATGGCTACTACCCGAAGATGGCTACTGTTGTGACTGCTGCTGGCCCGAGCTGCGCCTCCGTTACCCCTCCTTCCCTTGTGCTGCTGCCACAGCACCTTGTGTCTGAGTTGGTGTAAGCGAGATAGAAGGGGGAGAGGAGGAAGTGGCAGAGGATTGAGAAGGAGACTGCAGGAGAGGCATCGGTGGTGATGCGACGACTGCTATAGCAAGGGGAACCTCTCGATGAGCCTCGGCTGCCTCACGGGCAGAAGTCACCTAAAGGAAGAGATGGTGCGTCCAGGGAAGAAGCTGCAGTGAGTCTGAAAAAGGCTCGAGCACGGTGTCGCTGTACCTTGTGAAGATGTCTATGTGCTCAAGGCAAACTCCGAGCATGATCGTGTGGAGAGCCCATGGCTGCATACCTCGTGAGGTCCCAAGGCGCATGTAGATGCGCATGGCGTGCCGCCAGTAGTCGGCTGCAGGCTCGGTAGGCCCCTAAAAAAGGGAGTGAAAGGCACGAATGTGTGCGGCGTGGGTGGCGTACGTCTCTGCAGCAAGCAGGGATAATGCCAGGTCCCAGGCCCCGCGTGGATCAGCGCCAATGCCTATGCCCGCCTCGCCAAGGAATGAGCGGATGTCAACGACAGTCTCGCGCGGCATGGAGTAGAGAAGTCCGTCAATCACCCTAGCTGCTCTCAGCACCTATGCTCGGTCCGTAGTCTGATACGGACTATGGTAGTAGGACCATACGCACTCTGAAGTGGCCCAAACCTTGGAAGAGGATCTCCCAGCAGTTAAAACTGTCCTCGCTGACATACTGTGGGGGCGGTGTCTCGAAGTCCTTGGATTACCTCTCCGTAGGGAGAGCAACCACACGCTTGAAAGCACGAGGGATGGAAAAGACATCGTGAAGAGGGCAGTCGCTGGGATGGAGGTCAGGCGACGATCAAGTCTCGGGAAAACGAAATGTGTGTGGTGGTTGAGAGCTCGTCTCAAGCTGGCGGAGACGCTCCTCAAGCACACGAATCTCGCGCTCGGGGTAGTCGCCCTCCATACACGGCATATCTGGATCCTCATCCCAATGATCAAGAGGTGGCGGTTCGGCTCCAGCTCCCGTCTCCGGTTTTGGAGCTGACTACAATGTAAAGGGTACAACACCGGCCGCACCCTCAGAGGTCTGTCGTGGGGTCGTGCAATGACCCCAAAGAAGCTCGATAAGTGTACGGATGGCGTCAGTCTGCTCCCACTACAGCGTCGCAATTCGTCCTACTGGCTTTGCGGGTCCTCAATAGCCTGCAAACGTGCGCTCATGACCCTTGAGGAGGAAGACGAGGGATCTAGTATCCCTTTTCCCATATCACCGGACGGAGCCATGTGACCACTCATTATGGACCGAGACACCAACGTGGTCAAATTGCTAAAACGTCAATGTTTCTCGACGAGTTGAAACGCTGGCAACTTTTGACTCTCCAACAAAGATTTCACAAAGGAAAGTGCTGACGTCAGTAGGAAGTTGTTGACGTCAACGTGAACTGATGACGTCAGCAAGGAAAAATGCTAACGTCAACTTTTGTCCTTTTTTTTTCTGTCAACCCTCGTAGTAGCTGTGCGAGCACGCGACCGCTACATAGCAGCCGCACGTAAGCTATGTGGAAGTTGCGTTGCAGCTTCTGCGTAGCTTGCTGTTGCTGCTTTGTCGTGAGCTGTAAAAGCAGTCGCGTGCTGCTGTTGCCACTTCGTGCACAGCTGTGGCAGCAGCTGCATGCTTCTACTACTGTTGCAGTGTTACTACTGCCGCCGCTATTGCAACCCCTGCTACTATGCTGCTGATGTGCTGTTGCCATCGCTACTACTGTCATTGTTGCTACGCTACTGTTGTGTTGCTACTATCGCGCACTGCTGCTCTGTTGCTGCCACTACGCGCTGCTCCTACCGTTGCTGTTGTCGCTACTGCAACGTTGCTACTATGTTGCTACTCTGTTGCACTACTATTGGTGCTGCTCAATGCAGCTGTCGCTGTTGCGTGTGCCAATGTTGGCAGCTGCTTGCAACTACAACCTATTGAATCTGTCACTTGCTGCCGCCACGGCTGATCCTGATGCAGTCTCAAGTGATGATGGTGAGGGACGTCGATGGCAGTCGGCTGTCGTCGATAGGTCCCTGTGGATCTGCTAAAGCGGTGAATCTCACTGTTGCTGCTCTGCCGCGTCTCTGCTGTGCAGCTCGGTGAGAACTGTCTCGTCGCTTAGATACCATGAGAAGATGCATGGAAACTTCCTAGCAACACAGCTGCCGACTAGGCGTCAGTGCCTGGTCAGATGGTGACGATAGCCACAAGTCGTGCACACAACGGTAAGGGTATAGCGAGGAGACACAAGGAAAGGTGTGAGAATGCTTCAATAGCATTTGCAGAGAGAAATGACAAATGACAGGTCCATGGCATATGTACTTGCCGCGGCGCACGACGGGTGTCGCACGCAGTAGTACAAGATCTGTCCTAAAACCGCCCCGAAACCACTGTTTTGGCCGTAACTCTGCATAGACATGTCAGAACGCTACGTCGTGTGAACCTAAACGTGCAAGATCACGAGCTAGACACTACAACTGGTCACATGCATGCATCCACCATCAAACGGTGGACACCCAATTCAAAAGCATGGAAATCGGGCCCACGGCCAGTCCACCGATAAACTCGAGCGTGCTGCAGAAAAACGGCAGGAGGTCGAGGGTAGCGTCAAGTGCTCTGGAACGATTGTCGGTCAGCTCCAAGCTGGTATTTCGCCACCAAATGACGCACCAGTACCACCAAGGTCCGCATCAGGGATGTGCACGAGTATGGACACGGCCGAGTGGTCACAGTAAACTGTATAGGTCGACAGAAACGTCACAAATCACAACCCTGCTGCTGCAGCGAGACCCCTACCTCCAAAGACTATTCACATGAGGCTACGATCAGCATGGCGGATATGATAAAACCATGTCTTGGATGCACCCTTCTCGCAACGTCGCTTCACTCGCCAAGTGGTCGTTCCTCCAAACGACAAACTTCGTCGCATGCTACTCCAAGAATGCCACAACACCGGTCCCGGGGATACTTCGGAGAGGACAAGACGCTGCAAAGGCTGGCAAAGAACTAGTGGTGGGACAATTCAATTTAACGCGGCCAACTTTTGCAAGACTTGCGACACCTGTCAGCCAAAAAATCTCGTCGCACAATGTCATCCGAACTTCTGCAACTACTCCCCGTACTCACGGAACCATGGGCGCAGATCTCCATGGACTTCGTCACCGGGCTACCAATCACACCCGAAGGATATTACGCCGTCTTCGCGATCGTCGACAGGTTTTCTAAAATGTCCCACCTCATCCGACAATGACCACCGTCACTACCAAAAGAACAACACGGCTATTTCTAAATAACATCGTACGGCTACACGGCATGCCAAGAACTATCACGAGTTGTAGAGACAGTCGATTTACCAGTCGGATTTAGTGCGAACTGATCACTCGCTACGGAAGCAAAGCTCGCCTTTCGACGGTGTTTCATTCCCAAACCGGCGGTCAAACCGAGCTAACAATCCAGACGCCCGAACAACTGCTTAAAAAATTATGCGAACCTCATGGGACGGGTTGGGCGCAAAAAGCCTCGACCGCTGAAATCGCATACAATTCGGTAGTTTCCACCGCAACAGGTAAAACTCCATTTAAAGTGGTGCATGGCAAGCATCTCGCCACACGTACCGGACTACAAAGCTGCAGCAATATTAGAGCAGTCGATGTTCAACGATGCGACTTAACCACCGTCAGGGAGGAAACACGATGGACCCTCGCAAAGACTGAAGAAGCGATGAAACGAGCAGCTGATCGACATTGCACGAAGGACCTCTTCACTGCTGGCGATCGAGTTCTCCTCAGCTCAACGAACATCAAGCTTCGCGGATCCGAATGTGTGAAGCTCCAACCTCCATGGTTGGGACCGTTTGAGATCGAACGCATGCAAACCCGGTGGTTGTGCGACTCAAACTCCCCGACACTATGCAAGTTGATCCAGGGTTTCATGTCAGCAGCATCAAGCGCTGCCAAGACCCTGGAGAGAACTTGCTGGGCAAAGATGTCCCTCCTCCGCCTCTCGTTCATGTAGACAAAGACACGGATTACGTCATCGAGGAATTTCTCAACCATTGACGACGAGGCAAGACAAGAGAATATCTTGTTAATTAGCACGGCTACGACAGCACGCATAACAGTTAGGAGCCCTACGACAACCTCCGAGACGTCGATCATCTCATCGATGGCTACTACCGCAGTCTCCGTGCCAAAACTGCACGCGCGCCCGGACGTCGCGGCTAAAAGGGGGGGAAGTGTTACCTACCGGACGTACATAAGTCCCTTATCTTCTCAAGTGGGCATTTCTGTTATCACACAACAGCCCATCGCGTCGCGAGAACCACGATATTCACTCTAACGACAGAAGGCAAACTAGCCAACCGCTTAGCCTCTAGTGGATATTCCTGAACATTCTGACAGCGTCGACCATTCTTGCAAACCTACGAACAGAAGTGTCACTACCTTTTGGTCGACTTCTCGATGACTCTCGGCGAATCGATCTTTATGAGGATGCATCGCGGATATGCACCGTCGATTCTCGAAGAACCCCGACTTTTCGGCGGACCTTCCCGAATCTGACCTCTTATTACGCGAATCCGGAGGCGTCGCTCGACATCCGACCCAACCACCCCAACCATGCCTCATTTGTAACTCCTCACTTGTATGTATATGTTCGGTCGTTTCGAGACTTGTCATCAAAGTACACTTACCGCTAAACATAAATTGCTTGTGTCCCAGATTCTAGATCTTTTTTTGCCTTTTGACATCTACTTGTTCACCATCCATGCTCCGTTCGGCGTGACAGCCTCGCCGTCGGATCTCGAGATGGGTTGCTTGGAGTCTGCGAAGCTTTTGAGCGAAGCGACTCGGAATTGCTAGGACTTGTTATAGTTTCTTAGATTTAGAATTTTAAGCAGCTTCCGAGTCCACGGTGGATGGTCCCGCGTTCATGTGACTGATGAGGTGACGAAATAGATTGTTGCCAATGCGGGGCAAGCGAAAAGCGGATGAAAAGTGTTGTCACCAATACTTGCTAAGAAGTTTGCCTTACCTTACTGTGAGGACTTGCTACACCTTCCAGTGAATGGCAACCTCGTAGCAACCCATTCATTGTCGCGCACCTGGAGCTTGTAAGCATGTGAACACTTGGCAGAGTTGTTATGGGGCAGTGTGATAAGACCCAATGGTGTTCACTCATAGGAGTAGGAGATTGAATAATGGTTTCCAGATTTTCGGATCTTTATCGATTTTCCTCTCCTTCTTTGCGGGACGTCTGGCGAGCCTCAGACCGGGCACCTCATGACGTGGCCTTCCTCAGTCGCGGGCGTTGGCGTGAAGCGCGAGGTCCCTGGCGAGGTTCCTGCGCTTGGGTCGCGGCACGATGCATGCCGCGCAGATGCATGGCTGATGACGCAGCCTCGCGCGTTTAGCCTCATGCCGTTTAGCCTCGTCATTTAGCCCCATGCCGTTTAGCCTAATGGGAGTCTCGAACGTAAGTCTCCACAGGGGTTTGGATGTGAGAAATCGGCAAAACAATTGGCGTCGTCAACGTAGCCGTGCAAGTGCGGAAATCGGCAGAACAGTCGCGACCTTCGTTCCGAGCCAATGGGGATCCGATTACCTCTTTTGTCTTTGAAAAGCGAGCTAATACGCATGGAGTCATGACCCATTGGTTCAGCATGACGTGGCCCTCATCGAGAGCGATTGCCGACGTCATGTCCACTCATGACTCTGAACCACGAAGCTTCGTGACATCCACTTTCCGGGATCTTGCGGCATGTGGGGGCGGGTTGGGAGGGGGGGGTGGGGGGGTGGTGGGGGTTGGAGCAGCGCCTCTTCCCCGCGGCTAGTCCGAAGGCTCCACACCGCCTCCCACCGCAGTGCTGCGCCTCATGTGGCGACAAGCATTTCCCCCCTCACCTCTTCTACGTGGTAGGAACCATGACCGCGTTCTACGTTCCCAGAGGCATATCTTTCAACGACATGCCCCTGGGAAGCGCGTAAATGCTCGGGAACGATGTTGTTTCGCGGACTACCCTAACGCGAATTCAGATGATGCAAGTTACTCCAAAACTGTGGAGACGTTTTGTGCTATTTGTCTGGAGTCGACCGCTGACCATTGCAAGTGATGATGGATGATGCGTGAGGGCCGCATCGCGCATCCCGTGGTGTCCTAGAGCAATACACCTGCCCTTCGAAGGAACGATGAAACGATCCTTGACCAAAAACAAAATAAAACACGATTCAAATAGAATATTTGTTTTAAACTATGAAAAACGATGAAGCGTCCAGTCGCCATGCGCTCGGCAGCAATTTTCGTGACGAAATCAATGATAGAAGAACCGGTTAAACCGCCTAGACATGCCCCTTTTGTCGCCAGTTAGATGGCGCGAAATGGCCAGTCTCGCAAATGACCAAATGAATTAATCAGTCCAAAACCGCCAGTATCCTGGCGGGACTGACTTTCTTTTCTAGAACATTAGAACGTGGTCCATGTGTGCGCGATCTGCAAAGCTGGTGCCCTCCGATCAGAGAACTCCATCAAGAAAACTGTTTTTTTTGGGCAAAACGAGGCGGCTTTGCAAATGGGCGCGGCAAATTGTGACCCGTCCAACCAACCAGCTAACGAATTAGTGAACCAACGACGAAGCTTGCCAGGCTGTCCGTCACCACCGAGGCAAGCAACCGCCTGCTGGTAGTGACCCAACAGCTGGAGCAGCAGATTTGTGTGTTCAGCTTTGCCGTCTCCTCCCTCCTTGCGTGGGAGCCAGCCAATCGCCTTGATCCACAACCTTGGTCTGGCCTCGACTCGTGGTCTTGCTCACCCGAACCCTCATCTTGAAATGAGATAGGGGAGAACTCATGCGGATCACACCCGCACGTGGCTGCGCGGTGCAGGACCAGTGAGATTCCTGGGCGGGGAAGTCTTCGGCAAGGGGGCGGAGACGTCTTCCTTCCTGCCGCCCTGCGAAGCGTGGACCGGCCACCTCCCACTCATCGGCAGGCTCCCCGTCCTCACACTCCGCACGAACAACTTTCGAACGACTAACGCGTGTCCGCATGTCGTCCAAGTGAGGCAGCCTTACCGCATGTACCGCATTCGAAACTCTGCAGCGCTGTTCGTCTTGACAGCGAGCACAGCAGGCCGACGTAGCAGGCTTACGGCGGTCAAAGCACCGCTGCACAAGCTGCTGAAGCATAACGCCAGGAGGGGCAACATCATAGCAGAAGCAGCAGCAGGAACAGTGGCAACAGCAGTGGCTGCTCTCGCTGCTTGTTAGCTAGCAGAAGCACTACGACCGGCATCACCAACACCAGCAGCAACACCGTCGGCAGCAGGAGCAGAACCAGCAGCACCGGCAGCAGTCAGCAGAAGTGAGGGCACCATTATCATGGAGAGTTCTTGCCCGTTCACAGCAGGACCTGGAGGTGTCGGCAGCAGCTGCAGCTTTAATGGCGGGGTTGGTGAGTTGGAAGCAGCAGCAGCGGCAAGAGCAGTAGCAGCATCAGCAGCAGAAGCAGCAGCAGCTGCAGCAACAACAGCAGCAGCAGCAGCAGCATCAGCAGGACTTTCACCGGCCCCTCCCCCGATCAGCCAGGGCGTGGTCGCTGTAGCCTCCCTGGC
>SZWC01004147.1:22693-67229 GCA_023375785.1 Penium margaritaceum
TTAGTCACATCTTGTGACACATGTGGTGCCCGTGAACTTGTGCTCGTGTGCGTCGGCTGTGGGTCATGGGGGAGTGTTGGTTTGTGAACCACAGACGTGTCGTGACCTCTGGCCTCGCTGCACACCCACCTCACTGATGCAGGTGACTGATGCTGGAGTGAGACTGACACCGGCACCACAACGTCCGTCGTGGTGACACGTGCACAAGAAGTGGAGCCATGACAGTTCCCATGATGGCTCATGACAGAAATACACATGTTCCTTGTTGCATTAACACTAGGTTTCCTAGTGCTATTGTTTTTGGGGGTGAGCACCCGGGTTCGTGACCCTTAGGTTGTCTCGACAGAATCCTGTCGCTTTGCAGGCTCGCAGGATAAATTCGCCAGCAGGGTTGAGATCAAGGTTTTTCTGTGCCTCGTAGTGCGAGCGAGGAGGAGCTCGCCGCTCCCCGCTCGTCACGTCCCCTCTCCCCCGCTAGCAAATAGGTTACTTGTTACTCGTTTTTTACCGACTCTCACCTGCGTGTGGAACTCGTTGCATGGCTGTCAACCTATCTTGGTTCGTGCCCCACTTGTTCCATCCTCTCCTCACACCATATCTTGCTATCCACATAAATGAAGTACCACAATTTGGCTAAGTCTAGAATGAATCAAACAAGAATCAAGGAGAGAGGACAATGAGCCCCGCTGAGGGCTTATGTACTCTGGACTGGCGGCTAGCCCACCAGGCCCCGTCATCCCCGTCGCACCAAAACGCACGAACGGGGAATCTGCATGTCATAGAGCATGAAAAACAACAATGGAGGTCTCTCGAAGCAGTGGAACAGTCAACCGGGTGCCCAAGTCTCGACCGACAAGAAAATATGCGATGTACCCCAAACGTATCCAAACTCTACGTTGATGCATTGGCACCACGGACTAGCTAGGCGAGACAAGTTTAGGCCTCCTGAGACGCCGGAACACGGAACCAGGCATCCGGATCTCAACCACATGCAAACTACACACCTCCAACAAGGGGCCAACAAGATTGGACCAAATAGTGCTGGGTCTTCCAAGGTACCGATACAAACCACCAGATACCCGGGTCCTGACCATGGAAAGAGTGCCTCATTCGTCAGAGACTATGCGGTGAACTTCTATGGGGTCACCCGGTGCTCTGACACAAACCAACAAGTGCCCGGGTCTTGACCACTAAGAAAACTCTACTATTTTGGTTTTCGTGCATCTCTCATTGTACTCTCTTGTGTCCTCCCGGCTTGTGTACATCGACGTGCAGATGACTGACGGTAAGACTTGACGCCGTTGTAGCAGCGTGCAGCAGCAGAGGGAGGCTGCAGCAGGCGCAGCAGCAAGCCGCAGCAGCAGCCAGCAACAGTAACTGCCAGTAGCGGCTGCTGCTGCTGCTCGCTGCCCGTAGTGAGCGAGCAGCGAGCAGCAGCCCACTGTTGTCAGCGAGCAGCACCTCGCTGCCCGCTACGAGTGAGTAGCAGCTCACTGCCCACTGCCAGTGAGCAGCAGCTCGCTGCTAGCGAGCAGCAGCCCGCTTCTCGTAGCTGACAGCGGGCAGCTGCCCGCTATGACAAACGAGGAAGGAGAGAAGAAGAAGAAGAAAAAAAAAGAAGCAAAAAAGAAATCCCCCATCCCACCTGCTTTGACGTCGTTATTGTAGCAGCTGCCTTCGCTACTGCAGTAGTCCTAGCAGCCGCAGCAACACCAAATGCTGCTGTAACTGCAGCCGCAACAGCAGCAGCAGCAGCCACAGCGGCAGCAGCGGCAGCAGCAGCAACAGCAGTAGCAACAGCAGTAGCATTAGCAACAGCACCAGCACCAATTACAGTAGCAACCGCAGCAGTAGCAACAAACAATAGCAGCAGCAGCAGCTACAACAGCAGCTGCAGCAGCGGCCCCAACAACCGCCACTGCTGATGTCAGCATCCCGCTACTGACGTCACTGCTGATGTCACTACTAACGTCATCAACTAAAAAAAAGCCAAAAAAAGGGGCAAGGGAAGGGGAAGACAATCCTAAGGGTGGGCAGAACGTCCACCGCCCTCAGCATGGCGCCACTGTTGACGTCAGTAACCCCAAAGAGAAAAAGAAAATGGAGGGCATCACACCATGGCTGGTAGCCCCACTGGGGAGGGGTCCTCCTCTGTTGGGGGGATCCCCAACCCCCCCTTTCTTGTAGTGGCTGCAGCAGTAACAGCGGTAGCGGCAGCAACAGCAGCAGCAAGAGCAGCAGCAGCAGCAGCAAGAGTAGCAGGAGAAGCAAAACAGCAGTAGCAGCAGCAGGAGCAACAGCAACAGCGGAAGCAACAGTAGCACCAGTTGCAGGAAGAGTAGCTACACCAGCAGCCCTTTGACGTTGTTGGCGATAACCCTGACCCCCTTGCTGCTCTTCAGCAGCAGCTCGTCGCCCTGACGCAGTAGCTTGCTGCACTGCAACCGTTAGATTCCTAGGCTGTCCCCAATGTGCCTCCGTCCTTCACCCCTCCAGGGCGTGCCAGCCCAGCTGTGTCTGCTATCACGCAATACTTTGCACAGCAGCAGACTCTGCACCAGCAGCAGACAGTGACCTCCGTCCTTGGCCCCACTCTGGGTGCCAGCCGCAGGCAAAAGGACTTTGAGACACCGCCGCCGCCGCTTCAGGCCAGCGAGCAGTTCCGGAGCTGGGAGCTCAGCTTCCGCATCTAGGCGTAGGATGAGGGCCTGTGGGCATACTACACCCTGCTGTGTGACGCCACCCTGGCTGACCAGCTGTATGACGCTGGTCGTGCCGTCCGGGCTCTCGTCCCTGTTGCCCCTCCGGCTTCCTGCCTCGCCCTCAAGCCTTTCTTAGGCGACTTCATTGCTGGCGCCACCCCAGACCCTGCAGCCGCGTGGCACGTTCTCACTCGTCCCCATCGCCTGTCCAGCGACACTGAGACTAGCCGCCTGCTGCGAGAATTCAACTCCCTGCACATGGGGGAGACCGAGACGGTCACCTCCTACTGGCAGCGGGCAGAGGACATCCTTCGTCGCCTTGGGAAATCTGCCCCACCCCCTTTGGTCGCGCTCCTCACCATCAAGCGCGGTGCCACCGAAGCGTACTCGGACGTCTTCGTCCACTACCCTCACGACATTCTCTCCACCATGGCGGCCCAGGGCACCCTCATGCCCTGGGCATACAAGCTCTTCCTCCGCATTGAGGAAGCTCGTCTGGAGTCCCAACTCTAGCGCACGGAGGCCGTCACCTCCCCTGCCGTCGCCTCCCCTGCCGTCGCCTCCGTGGCCATCGCCTCCCCCGCCGCAGCTACCTCATCATCATCGGGGAAGAAGAAGCGTCGGACCAAGAAAGGCAAAGGTCAGCAGCAGCAGCAGCAGCAGTCGTCGACCGGGTCTAGCGCTGGCAGCTCGGTGTGCCACAACTGTGGCCAGCCCGGGCACGGGTGGTACACGTGCCCTCTACCAACGGATGAGGCATGCCTTATCGCCACCATGCGTCGCCAGCGTGAGCGCCGTCTCACCTCTGCCGCCGTGACTATCGCTGAATCTGACACCTCCGCCTCATCCAGCAGCTCCATGACTCCGGTTGCTTTGCCGGTCGCACCGACACCACCGCCGCAACCATCGGCACCGGCGCAGTCCTCCTTCTACCCAGGCTCTGGCGCCATCATCCCGTAGTCCATCTACACTCATGTGCCATCCTCCCGCGAGCGCCAGCTGGAGCAGTTCATCGCGCTCCAGCTCGGCCTCCCTCGCCCTCCTCCCCAGGGAAGTGCGAGTTGCATCAATTCCTGCTCCCCTGTCCAGCCCTGCATGACTGAGACTGAGCTACACTCATGTCCTGTTTCTTTGTCTGTCTCTTCGTCTCTCATGGTCTCGCTACCCCCTCCCAGGACGACGTTGCTTGGCTTGACGATTGGCAGTCTAGATTCGCACCTCCTTCCACCGCGTCCGCGTCCCTTGCTTGCTGCCATGTGACCGTTAGTGATCTTGCGACCCCGGTCCAGGACCCTGCTGAGACCTGGATCATCGACTCCAGGGTCACGCATCACATGATGGCCTATTGTGAGGCCTTTAGTATGCTTGGTCCTGTAGGCGATGTTTCCGGTGTCTGGACAGGCTCTGGCCAGGTGTTGCCTGTCCATGGTGTTGGCGTCGTTCGTTTCCGTGGTCCCTATGGTGGCGTCTTTATGACCGATGTCCTCTTCGTCCCTGGTCTTGAGCTCAGCCTCCTGTCCGTCACTGCCCTTGACTGCATGAGCATGGATGTTGTGCACTCGCGTGGTGTTGGCACTATGTCGTTGCGTCTGTCTGGTCTTGTCGTACTGCACGCCACCGCCCGTGGCAACCTATGGCATACACCTCGTCTGTCTTCCTCTCCTTCTGGCTCCTCCCCGTCAGCCGCCACAGGCCATGTGTTTGTCACCAGCACGCTTTCTCCTCAGCACACTCGCCTCCTGCACCAATGCATTCTCCATGTCCACTCTGCCGCCGTAGACAGCATGCTCCGCACCCAGCCCGCCAAGGGCCTTGACCCGGAGACATTTCCCCTCCCGTGCCCAACTGAGTGCATTGACTACGCTTAGGGGAAGATGCACCGTTCCACGTATCCCTTGTCTTCCTCTCGTGCGTCTGCCCCCCTCGACCTTGTCCATTCTGACGTCATGGGTCCTCTCCCTACCGAGTCCGTCGGCGAGCATGGTCGCTACGTCCTCAGCCTCACTGACGACTATTCTCACTACCGCTGGGTCTTCTGCCTACGGCAGAAGAGCGATGTCACCCACGCCATCCAGGACTGGCTTGTCCTTGCGGAGCGTGAGTGTGGCCGCTCTCTCTACCGCTTTCGCTCCTATCGCAGCGGTGAGTACCTGGGGGAAGCCACAAGCTTTCTCGCCTCCCACGGAATTTACCATGAAACGTCCGCGCCTTATACACCCACCCACAACGGTGTCTCCAAACGGTGGAACCGCACTATGCCCGACGCAGTCCGCACCATGCAGGTCGAGTCTGGTCTCTTCGATGGCTTCTATTTTGAAGCCATGGCCCACATGACCTGAGTCTGGAACCGGATTCCCCACGGTTCCCTTCCGCGCCAGTCCACACCATACCAACATTGGTGTGGTCAGCTAGCTGACCTTCGCCCGGCTCACGTCTGGGGCTGTGTGGCCATTGTGTGGCTGCCTGTCCCGCAGCAGGGCGACTAGCTCGCCCCTCGCGGACGCCCCTGCACCTTTCTTGGTGTCTCTTGTCAGTCCAAGGCCTAGTGCTTCTGGGATCCCTCCCGGCACTGCATCGTTTAATCCCGGGACGCCCTCTTCTTTGAGGGCCTGTTTCCTCGTGACCTCATTTGCTCCGGCTCATCCGTGTCTATCCCGTCGCGTGGGGGAGTGGTGAGTCTGTCCTCTGTCCGTCCGCTCCCGGATGACACGTCCCTCAGTCCCTCCGAGCCGGCATCCCAAGTCACGTCCGCTCGTCCCTTCGGGTCGGCATCCCCAGTCGCGTCCGCAAGTCCCTCTGGGCTGGCACCTCTTGTCGCATCCGCTGGTCCCTCCGGGCCGGCACCCCCAGTTGCGTCCGCTAGTCCCTCCGGGCCGACACCTCCAGCCGCATCCCTTGGTCCGTCCGGACCGGCACCCCCAGTCGCGTCTGCTGGTCCCTCCGGGCCGGCACCCCCTGTGTAGTCCGCTGGTCCCTCCGGGACGGCAACCCCAGTCGCATCCGCTGGTCCCTTTGGGCCGGCACCCCTAGTCGCGTCCGCTGTTCCCTCCGGGCCAGCAGTCCCAGTCGCGCCCGCTTGTCCCTCAAGGCTGGCAACCCCAGTCGCATCCGCTGGTCCCTCCGGGCCAGCAGACCCAGTCGCGTCCGCTGGTCCCTCCGGGCCAGCAACCCCGTCTGCCTCCATGAGCCCGACAGACTTAGCGCCGTCACCTGCCCTGCCATGCTACACGCGGGACCCAGGCGGCTGCCTCCGACCCAGACCGTCGGTGAGCGCGCACACCGTAGCTCCGCGCTCCATGGCGCCTCGACCCCCCGTGGCTCCATGTGTCTCCTCCGCTCCCACGGTCGTGAGTGGGGACCCTGGCACCAAGGCCCTCGGCCTGACCAACTCGGCCATCATTGCAGACCTCCACCCAAGCTGCGCTCTGGGCTAAGCCATGCTCCATGAGCATGGCGTAGCCCAGTGCACATCATGAGCATCGGTGCACTGTCGTGGCTGCACTCGCGCACATCCCACCTGGGGCACGAGATGCACACGCCCTCTCAGTCTGCTCCACAGTATGCCCGGAGGACCCAGACACCCTACGCGAGGCACGAGCCTCTCCTGAGGCTCCACACATGGACGCTGCCTGCGTCGATGAGCTTACAGCTATCCGACAGCACCACGTGTTTGACTTTGTCGACCTTCCCCCAGGACGGAAGGCCATCGGCGCCCAGTGGGTCTTTCGCGCAAGTGGAAGCCTGACGGGTCCTTGGACAAGTACAAGGCCCGCCTTACACCCAAGGGGTTTGCCCAGATTCCTAGGGTGGATTATGACCAGATCTTCGCCCCAGTTGGCCGGTTCTCCACTAGCCGGGCACACTTCAGTCGAGTCGCCCAGCATGGGTGGGAGCTGCACCAGATGGATGTGAGCAACGTTTTTCTCCATGGTTCACTGGTGGGTGAGGAGCTCTACATGGTGCATCCCCCATGCTTCGACAATGGCACTAGGAGAGTCTGGTGACTGTGCAAGGCCCTATATGGCCTGAAGCAGTTGCATTGGTGCTAGAAGGAAGAGATCAACAACACGCTCCTTTGTGGCGGGCTCCAGCGCAACACCGCTGACCCCGCACTATTTGTCAGTCCGCAAGGCTAGACTTTTGCCACTGTTCTGGTGTACGTCGACGATCGGCTCATTGCGTCGCCAGACACGGCTGCCATCCAGTGTGTCAAGGATCTGCAGCACGCCGCCTACCATATGAAGGACCTTGGGTCTGTCAAGGTCTTCCTGGGCATGGAACTCGAACATGATCGCTCCCAGGGCGTCCTGCACATTCACCAGGCCGCCTATGTGCAGACGCTCTCCACCCGCTTTGCGGAGGACCTGCCACTCATTCCGAGCGCATCCTCACCCATGTCACCCAATGGCGAGGCAAAACTGAAGAGTCCTGACCCAGCCGTTGTGGGGGAGCCAGTTGACGTGACCACGCACCTACGAGTCATCGGGTCACTGATGTTCCTGGCGACGACGACGCGCCCAGACATCGCGTTCGCCGTCAACCTCCTGGCCCAGTTCTCTAAGGAGCCACGTCACCTCCATTACGAGGCCACGATCCGAGTACTGCGCTATGCTGTCTCGACTCCTCGCCAAGGTCTCATGTTCCGCCGTCAGCCCTCTGTTGTCGCGGTGGGTTACACCGATAGTGTCTGGGACGGCAGTCCGGACGGCAAGAGTCGCACAGGCTGGGTCTTTCTGATTGGCGGCATTGTTGTGCCCTGGCGCAGTGGCAAGCAGGGATTCATTGCACGCAGCACTGCTGAGGCTGAGTACGTTGCTCTTGGCTCGTGTGCATGTGAGAGTGTGTGATTACGTCGTCTGTTGTCTGAGCTGCGCCAGTCCGTCGCATCCATCACGTTGCACTGTGACAATGAGAGTGCCATGGCCAACGCCGACAATGACGGTGTGCATCATACACGCACAAAGCACATCAATGTTGAGTTTCACTATGTGCGTTCGTTGTTGCATGACGGAAGCGTCAGCATCGTGTGGGTTGAGACAGCACGGCAGTTGGCTAACTTCTTGACCAAGGCACTGAAGCATGACTCGTTCAAGAAGGCTATGAGTTCAGTCGGCATGCGTCCGTGAGTGAATCTCTCTGTCCTTGCTTGCGTCTCTGCTTGGCCTGGGAGAGTCTGGTTGTTGACTGTGTCTTTGCCCGCACATGTGCACTGCGCCTGTGAGTCATGGGGGAGTGTTGGTTTTTGTGCATCTCTCATTGTACTCTGTTGTGTCCTCCCAGCTTGTGTACATCGGCGTGCAGATGACTGACGGCTAGACTTGACGCCGTTGGAGTGTCGCTCGGTGGAGCCGACGCACGTTGAGGCCCACTCACCTGTCGCTGGAGCCTCCTCCCTCTGGCGATGCGCTCAGCTCCATCGGCAGGCCTCCTTGGTGGTTGGGCCGCCGGCAATCAGTGCCACTACGGATGCAGTCTGCATGCACCTAGCACTGTGTCTAAATGTAGCATTGCGTCTGCAGCATCATGCGATGCGTAGGGTCCATGTGTTTGCTGTATGGCCCTGTTTGGCATCGTTGACTGTCGTAGGCACTACCTGGGTTCGTGCAGCCATAACTTCTTGTAGCTATATTTCTAGCTGATTCTGACCGTACGACTGTGTTCGCAGCGTTGGTATTATGGTATGGTCCAGTTTTTAGGCAAAACAGATGACGTCCGGGTCTTGGGCTGTCGGGCGTCTGGCAGGGCTCACCGAGAAAACCCTGCCTGCCAGAAAATAGGTCTAGCACTATTTTCTGATCGGCTGGTTAGCTGAGTAACAACTTTTACACTAGTGGGGGGACCAAGAACTTGGAGGGGTTCCCCATTGTTGCTCTTTCTTCATTGCTAATCTGTTACTTCCAGTTTCCAGCTGCTTTTTGGCGCTAACACTGGTGCGCGCAGTTCTGAGTAACAAACCCAGAACTTCCAGACTTAGTCTCTAGAGCAGCAGACTGAGGGGGCAACAGACTTAAGCAACGAGGGTGGAAGCCCACACGCTGCATCGACACCGCATGCTGCCCCAACGTGCTGCCTAGGTTTCCAGCTTACTAAACACGTATGGGTAAACTGAGCTGCTAGAATGCACCATACATGTCACAGAAGAAGTAGTGTAGCCATTGAAGAAGCATCAGCTGAATCTAGGAGGCTCTCTGTAAACAAGGCTACATGATAGCTCAAAGCCCATACACAAACACTCCCCCCGAGCTACAAGAGCTGTCCACAAGGTACCGATTGAGAAGATACAAATGATCCCCCGCGATGAGAGAGTCCTGAGAACATGAACGACATCACCAATGTTCTAGATGCATCTGATCCCCCTACATGCAGAAGGATGTGAACCTATCGCCTATAGATAACACTGCATCTCCTTCTGGCTCAAGCAATCCCGGGAAGAACAATTCGACAATGATCACAAATGACAGTAGCTGGAGATGTGAATACAACATCAGAGAGATGAGGATAAGGCTACAATGGCTACCATGTGCACAACTTGCTCACGTATTGTCTCACGCCTGTCACTCACCACATGGAAGCTGCCAGAGATCCCAACTGGCAGGATCATGGGTATCACTCTCATCAGACTCAGAGGGTGCACGAGTGGAGAAGACGTTGCCGAACTCTCCATGGCTGAGAGAGGAGAGAGAGGATGATCCCCCCACCTCTACGGGGTGCCAGAGGTCCCAACCAGCAGACTCCAAAGCAGTATAGGTGGAGAGGTTGGTGTTGGAAGGTCCTGGAATGGAGGGTGGAGACGGATCTGGATCTGTGTATGTGGAACTCACTCCTGCAGTTGGTACAGAAAATGTACACTCCAATGTGCGTAGATGCTACTGTGCTACAACCAACTCACCTTGGAGAAGAGAGGCGCTCTCACGCATCTTGACATGATCCTCCTGAGTCACTATGTGAAGCTCAAACTCAACATCCTCGAGCACCGCCAACACCTCACTGTACGTGGTGGACAAGGAGTCAACCAATCTATGGAGTACCACCACCTCCATCTCTGCTGCTCAAAGCTGAGTGGGTGGAGGTGCTGAGCCTCCTGAAGTAGCATGTCTCAAAATGTCTAGGGACTGAGACAAAGTGTCATCTAAAGGACGTGGATGCTGGACAACCTGTGAGGTAGGAGGCGTGTAAGGCTGAGAGGTGGAGAGAGATGGTCCAGGTGTAAAGGAGAAGGATGGGGGTGAGCCGAAGGATGTCCCAAGGCTGTCTGATGTGTCATCACTTCTCACTACATCAGGATCACCATCCTGTGTGGTGTTGTCTGAGGGTGCTATGGAACTGGACTCGGAACCATCTGGGCTGTGTCTGCTACAACCCTCAGCAAGCATCTCGGCCAACGTATCCTTAGAGCATGCAACCACCCCTCTGCATCCCTCAGCTCACACTCTCCAGACATCTCGATGCAATCGCTCCTCCCCATATCCCCAATTAAGATGTAACCTGGAGCATCCTCCGGTAGAGGGATATCGTCAGATAATATCGCTCGCATGGCAGCGATGTACGTCTCCTGTGCCCTGATCTAGGATCAAATCTCGTCCTCCTCAACTCGGCATCGTAAACAGGAATGACTAGGTGCTGCGGACCTGGTGGAGGGAACTAACTCTGCAGTCACTACCACAGGTGGGCAACACTCTAATGCCCCTTCCAAGATGTCTCTATCAGCTGCTACAAGATCACTTCCCAATGAGAGACAAACAAACGCAGCTGATGTGGTCGATGCAGCTGAGGCTGCTGATGTGGCCAATGATGCTGATGCAGGCAATATTGTCAATGCAGTAGATGCTGCCGGTGAAACTGGTGTTATCGATGCACCTGGTACCAGAGATAATATCAATGACGTCCAACCTGGTGATGTAGCTAGTGCAGGTGGTACTACTCATGCAACTGGTGCTGCTGATGCAACTGGTGCTGCTGATATAACAGATGCAACCAAGGCTGTCTGTGCTGAAGACGATGTTGATATAGCTGATGTCCGAGAGGGTGATGCTATGCACGATGTAGGTGCTGTCGCTGATGTAGAAGATAGAGCTGTTGCAACATATGGAGTAGATGATGATCCTGATAGCACCGACCCTGTCCATGCACAGGATCCTGATGAAGACCTCAACCCCAGAAATCAAGCTAGTCCATCCGATGAGGATGATGAGGTCAGTGTAGCCAATGCAAGGAGCAGAGCTGATGTGGAAGATGAACGCACTATAGAGGCACTAGATACAGCTAGTCGCCTCTAAGGGTGCAACAGATGTAGCTGTCACTGATGCTGCTGAAGTATTTGATGCCAACAGAGGTATTGATGCAACTGATGAAGGCAATGTAGAGGAAGCAGCTAACTCTGGAGACAAATCTGATGATATGCCTGTAGTAAGAGATGGAGCAGGTGGTGCCTGGAGTAGCCGCTGCCGCTAGAGCACCTGTCACAGTTGATGCACCTTGTGTTGTAAGCAAAGCAGATGCTACAAAAGAGGATGATGCCGATGAAGCTGTGGATGCAGTAAATGACGTCCATGATGTGGCTACTGGTGAAGAAGTAGATGGAGCAGATGGTGCAACTGATGCTATAAGTGGAGCAGGTGTCGTAGAGAAGATTGATGCTGGTGATGCTACTGAAGATGTAAAAGCTGTAGTGGATGCTGCCGCTGGCGATGCATTAGGTGAGATAGCTGGTGTAGCAAGTACAGCTATACCAACTGATGAAGCTGGTATTACAGATGATGCGGAAAGCGTGGATGTGAATGTGTGGATGTGTCTGTTGCTACTACTACTGCTGAAGTTGTAGAAGCTGTAGAGGACACTATTCCTGGTGATGCAACAGGTGGGGCAACTGGTGCAGCAAGTGCACTTGTACTAGCTGGTGCAGCTGGTATAGTAGAGGATGCGGAAAGCATGGATGTAGGCTGTGTGGATGTGTCTGATGCTAGTATTGCTGCTAAAGCTGTCAAAGCTGTAGAGGACACTGCTGCTGGTGATGCAATTGGTGGGGCAGCTGGTGCAGCAAGTGTAGCTGTACTAGCTGATGCAGCTAGTATAGTAGAGGATGCGAGAAGCGTGGATGTAGACTCTGTGGATGTTTGTGATGCTGCTAATGGAAATGCTCTAACAGATGTAGTACTCGATGTCAAAGTGGACAGATGCACACACACCCCCATCAACCGGTGCAACGACAGAAGCCGGTGGAGATGAAGACGTGCCAGAGACAAGATGAACATTATGCGCTGGACGACGACACCGTCGCCGAGCAGGAGGCTGACTAGGAGGGGGCATGACACCTGTGGAGAATAGCCTCGGACTGGGAAGAAAGGTCCAGTGCAGTTGGAGAAGGTCCCTCAGAAGAAGAGGAGGAAGATGATGATGACGTAGAACAGGAAGAATCATCCTGATGGGAGAAGAGGTGGTCCCTCACCTGCTGTATCATATGGCGCAGACTCTGGAGCTCGGTGTACAGGATCGCCAGTGCGCGAGTGTGGGGAACGGACGAATGAGGTAGGTCCGTCTGCTGTGGAGTGTGAGGGGATGCACGAGGTTGGAGCCAGGGTGGATGCCACCCACTAGGGCGCATGTGACACTGGCGCCAACCGTGGCATCCATCGCCACAAAAGTGGTAGGCAAACCCACGAAAGCTGGATCCTGTTGGAGGATAAAGATGACCAATCCTATGAGAGTCATGGTGGTGATGATGGAGAATGTTGTGTCCCAGCGGTGTAGAGTCTGACCACGAGGGTGGCAGGAGAGCAGCATCACTGAACGGTGCTGCTGGCAGCCACACATCAATCCCTGAAGGCGGAGGGTGATGCGGAGGAGCGTGGAGAGCCTCCCGGCTCGGTGGCCACGAGAAAGACCACGGAGAAGGCTGACCAGTGGGTGGAGGTGGTCAGGGCACCAAGCCATCAGGCTCATGACACGTGTAGGCGTGGAGAGCGTCGGCTCCGGTCGGGGTAGGAGCCGTCCAAAGAGGAAACTGGCTAGGATACCCTGAAAAGGGTGATGCCGGAGGCCAGGTCAAAGTGCCAATGGGCTGGTGCCACGGCAGGGTGAAAGGAACACTCTCTCCTGGTGGTGGAACCACCAGATAAGGGAATGGCCAGCATCACCGTGAGGTGGCGGCGCCGGCGGTGTGATCACTGTGCAATCCATGATGGGAGTGAGCATGGGAGATGATGTGCCCCGGCGGTGTAGCAACTGACCACGGGTGCACATGGTGGGGATGACCACGTGGGGGTGGTCTCGGCTGCGATCTCTGTGGTTCTGAGGGTCGCGGATGAGGTGGATAAGAGTGAAGAACCCTATCAGTAGGCATAGTAAAAAACACCCGTGTCAGGTGGAGGCCAGGAGGTGGTCTTAGCCATGGCAACATCGTGCAGAGAAGGACGGTGAGATGTGATGGGGGTGAGAGGTGCTATCACTGTTCCTAGTAAATCCAAAGATGAGGGGTAAGAATACGGAATTGATGGAACTGGGAAAGAAAGAAAAATGTACTCACGGTAGACGTGCTTGAGCTAAAAGAGGATGAAAAAGTTGAAAAGGGGGTATGAGAAAGCCCCTTTTTTTTGTTCTCTTTTGTGTAAGGAGGAAAAAAATGGAAAACACAAGGTAAAGAATTCTTCTTTTCCGTCTGTTCTACAGAAAAGTTACAGAAATGCTCCCTGGGTTCATGGAGTGTCCAGGCTTTCTCGATTGCCCTTTGGTCTAGATGCCCCTTTTGGATTACATATCCACCAATCAGGGTGCAAGAATCAGTCGGACTGTAAGCCCCTCCACGACCGCGGACGCCTAGGTGAGGTCGGCCCACAGATAAAAAATTACGGACATTGACCTAGACTTCCGGACAGACCCCGGATAGTACGGAATGAGCAGTCCGACGCTAGGATTAAAGGGTAAGGTCTGTACGTTTAGGCCCTCCAGTCCATTGGCGGGCGGAATTTTATATTGTTTTTTCCCCTCTACGTCGCTCCCCCCTGGCCTCGCCCTGTCCTGTTTCACATAACTGGGCATCATGCTAAACTCTTGAGACTAGTGAACCCAGCTTCAAAATGCAATTGAAAGAAAAGAAATGCAACCACCGACATACAAGAAGGTAAATAAATGAAATTCTACCTAAAGTTACGTCATACCGTACTGATCTTTGATTTCGTTTTTTTAAAATCTACAATTTATGTGTTCCATGATTTCGAACACGGTTTTTGCGATTGGAGTTATTTAGGTAGCACCATTACTTTCGTTGAACGAAAATGTCGAATCCTTGAATTCGACGATCTGGCTCAACTCCAGGCAATGACGAGCGCGCAAGCAAGCGACTTCGCGTCTGACCACGAAAAAAATAGTGCAAAACATGCACTGCGCTCCGTCTGACATGTCTGACGTGCAAGGAATCCACGTCAGACATGTCAGATAGCGCAAGTCTTTCACATTTAGTCCAGTATTCCGAGTGTGAACCGAACTTGACTGTAAAAAACTGTTCGATTTCGATCACAACCGCGCTGGTAGAACCCGGGTTGTGAACAAATATTTACATGATGGCCGACGAAGGAATTATTTAGGTGGTACCTAATCAATTCGTTGAAAAAAAATTGTTCACGAAAAATCATCAAAAAAATGTTTATAATCGAATTCAAAGAGGGCAAACTTATGCGAGGCGACTACCTGACCAGCCGCCACGATATTCGGCGACGTCGAGAACAGGTAGGACTGGGAAGCTCCTGTTCGAAGAAACTAATTCCGAAACATGTGACGGCCAGCGATGACTGCCCGTTTCATCCGCCGGTCCATCTGGTCAGTAGATTACTCCGACCTGACGTTAAGGCCCTACGGTGTAAGCCGTCCAAACGGCGACATTGCGAGCGGCATGGGAATTGAATTTTTTTTTCTCATTTTTCTTTCCATTAAGTTCATCGAGGAGTTTGACTGTTGGTAATGCAAGACAAAACAGCTCCTAATATCAAACCATCGTCACTATTGCAAACCTAGCGAGGCCAGTAACGTGGAAACAAATATTTCGATGTATTCTCGAGCTCTGACGGCCTGGATTATCGGCGCGTCAAATAAACCTGCCCAGCCGTTCAGGTCGGCATAAAACATCGACCACCGCAGCCAGGGTTGCGTCTCCGGTAGGCCAGGAACCAGGTAGGTTCGAATCTTCAATGTGAATACAAACACAACACCTCGTATGAGGACAGAGAGGCAACCAGGATTATTTTGTCAATTCATCCATTCAAAGATCAGTAGGGTATTGTTTTTTATAACATAAGGAAACATTCAAGATTTATCCAAATCTGTCAAAGATCATGTTTTATCTAGTGAAGTTCATAATAAACGTGTGAAACTAGCATGTTCACAATAAAAGAACAAATTAATCTCATTTAAATAAGTTAATCATAAAATGAAACCATATTCATGAAAAAAAAAAGAGAAGAAATACCTTTTGAGGTTCTTCTTCAATATGTTGGTGAATTGTTGTACACAATACTATACTGTCAAGCGCATTCGTCTACTTTTTGGTTGTGTTTTTTTAGCTTTTACGTCCACACAATCTGGAAAAATCGAGCGTAGCTTGATGTAATAAAGAAAGATTTCGCCAAAACCATACACAATGGGCGAACAAAAAAAAAAGTTTGAACAAATGCAGGTGACAGTTTGGCACTCCATTTACAACCAGGTTTTTGTTTCAATGGATGAATTTTATACTCATGGCAAACCTTCCATTACGTGGTCCACAATGCGGGCAATTATTTAGCCTCTGAAGAAATACCAATATGAATACTTTTGCTCGGTTACAATGTAACCCTATGCACGCTTTGCGTGCATTGGGTTGGTTCAGGCCAGGTCAGATGTGGAGAGGAAAACCAACCACAGTAGCATGGGTGATTGCGCACCCACGCGAAAAACGTGGGTAGGCTTCACCAGCAGCCTCGATCGAGGTGTCGGTGAAGTGACGTCGTCGAAAGCGGACGTCGGCGACTGCAGTGTAGCTTCTAGTGAGATTTTTGAATCCTCTCACGCTGCTCGCTGCTTGCAGGCTGCTGGCTGCCGCTGCCTTTTTAGATCTGCTGCTGCTGTGCACGCAAGCTGCACAATGTTGCTGCTCTCGTCACATTAGACAGCTTCAGCGCAATTTGTGCTTAGGCTGTTGCGTGATGCTGCCATTGTTGCTCACGTGCACTGGCTGTCAGACGCGCAGGCAGTGTAATGCAGCTGTTGCTGCCACTAGACGCGTAGGTTTTGCAATGCTGCTGTTGCTGCTGCAGGTCAAAGGTAGTGGATTGCACGTTACTCATTTGTGAGAGGCTGCTAGCAAGCTGTATGCACGCCACTGTTGCTTGCCAAGCATTCTTGCTCGCTCCTGCCACTGCGCGTTACTGCTCGCCGCTGAATGCACAGATTGCACGCAATCCTACGGGCTGCTTGCTATTGCAGCACGTTTCAGCCGCTTCAAACGCGATTGCTAGCTGCTTCTACTACTACTTGCCGCCGCTCCAGTTACTGCGCCTACGCAAAATGTTGCTGTGGCAGCTCATTCCTTGCGGTTGCCGGTTGCTCTTGACTTTTGCTTGCTACTTGGCTGGCAGCAAGGCCACTCACGGTCTCCTACCAGATGGGGTATGGCGGCTGGTTGTTCAGTCACTCTTGCCAGATAGGATGCTGCTGCTTCCGTCGCCCATACAGTAGCCTCAGTAGCACCCGGTAGACTATCAATGTAATCTAAATCTAAACGTTACTTTAGAGCCGTCCTTGCTGCCGTCACCGACATGCTTGCTTCTCTCACAAGCTTATGTCTGTGTGGTGCCATGTGTTGGTTTTTGCACATCTCTCATTGTGCTCTGTTGTGTCCTCCCGGCTTGTGTACATCGGCGTGCAGATGACTGACGGCGAGACGCAAAGCTGATGGAGTGTCGTCCGATGGAGCCGACGCACGCTGAGGTCGTCTCGCAGTTCGCTGGAGCCTCCTCTCTTAGGCGACGCGCTCAGCTCCATCGGCAGGCCTCCTCGGCGGTTGTGCTGCCGGTGGTCATTGGCACCGCATTTGCTGCTTGCATGCGTCCAGCGCGTCCTATTGCGTCTGCGTCGTCATGCACTGCCTAGGGTCCCAATTGCATGTTGCATGACCCTGTTTGGCAGCACAAACCGTTGTGGGCACTATCTCGGTTTAGGCTGCCATAACTCCTCGTTACTATTTTTCTAGAAGATTCTGACCGCACGGCTGCGTTCGCAGCGGCGGTATTATGGTATGGTCCAGTTTTCAGGCAAAACGGACGACGCCCGGGTTTTGGGCTGTCGGCTGCCTGGCAGGCCTCACCGAGAAAACCTGCCAGCCTGAACTGAGCTATTTTCTGATTGGCTGTTGAACTGAGTAACAAACCCAGAGCTTCCAGACTTAGACTCTAGAGCAGCAGACTGAGGGGGCAGCTGACTTAAGCAACGAGCGTGGAAGCCCGCACGCTGCATCAACAACGCTGCTGCCCCAACCTGCTGCCTAGGCTATTCCCATTTGGTATCAGAGCAAGAGCGTAGCAGCAGTAGTAGAAGACTGACGAACAGGTGCCAGACAACGCCGGCGGACCCCCATACGCGCCAGTGCAGGGGAAATGCTGCCGGATTTTTTCCGGCAGCATTGAACAGCCTGGTGGCGGCGTCAGATTTTTTCCCACGGCCACTGGGCCAGGGGAAATGCTGCCGAAATTTTTTTGGCAGCACTGACCCCCACGCGTGACGCGAGGAGGTGAGCGGCAGGCGGCGTCTGACGTCTGCGGGCGACGACGCAAGCGGCGAACGTCACCCAGGTGCAGTGACTGGCACCGCCAGCAGCAGCAGGCGGCAGTGGCAGCTTGCAGCAGCATGCAGCAGTAGCAGCTCGCGGCAGCAGCAGCAGCAGCTTGCGGCAGCGGCAGCAGCAGCGCGCAGCAGCTGCAACAGCGTGCAGCAGCAACAGCTGCGTGTAGCAGCAGCCCGCAGCAGAAGCCCGCAGCGGCAGCAGGCAGCAGTAGCAGCGGCAGCGGCAGCCGGCAGCAGCGGCAGTGGTAGTATGCAGCAGCCGCAGCACGCAGCAGCTGCAGCAGCGTGCAGCAGCAGCAGCGAGCTGCAGCAGCTGCTGCAGCGAGCCGCTGCAGCAGCCAGCAGCAGCAGCTACCAGCCGCGGCTGCTGCTGCTCGCTGCTCGCAGCGAGCGAGCAGCGAGCAGCAGCCCGCTGTTGCAAGCAAGCAACAGCTCGCTGCTGCCAGGCGAGTAGCAGCCCGCTGCTCGCTGCAGACAGCAGGCTGCTGCCCGCTGACAAAGAGAAAAGAAGAAAAACAAAAAAAAGGCAACAAAAAAAATCCCCCACCCCCGCAGCTCGCTGTAGCAACCCACCGCAGCACTGAGCAGCTGCTGTGGCACGCAGCAGCGGGCGGCAGCAGCAGCACTCGGCTGCAGCAGCACACAGCCGCAGCGGCGAGCTGCAGCAGTCGCAGCAGTCATAGCAGCTTGCAGTAACAGCAGCTGCGGCTGCAACTGCAGCAGCCACAGCAGCAGCAGCAGCAAGCACGCGGCAGCAGCAGCAGCAGCAGCAGCAGGAGCAGCAGCAGCAAGAAAGCAGCAGTAGCAGCAACAGCAGCGGCAGCAACTGCAGCAGCGGCAGCAACCGCAGCAGCAACAACAACAGCAGCAGCAGTGGCAGCGGCTGCAGCGGCATCGGGAGCAACAACAACAGCAGCGGCCCCAACGTCCACCGCTGCTGACATCAGCACTCCTCTACTGACGTCACTGCTGACGTCACTGCTGACGTCATCAACAACAAAAAAAAAACAAAAAAGGAGGGGAAAGGATAGAAAACAAGGGACACTGAGTAATGGAAGGGAGTCCTGATGAGGGGTCCTCCTCTGGTGGGGGGACCCCTACCCCTCCCTTCTTCCAGCGACTGCTGGAGCAACAGCAGCAACACCCGCCGCCGCTTCAGCAGCAGCAGCCACCGCCGCTGCAGCAGCAGCAGCCACCGCCACTGCAGCAGTAGCAGCCGCTGCCGCCGCAGCAGGAACAACAGCAGTCGCCGCCGCTGCAGCAGCAGCAGCAACTGCCACCGCCGTTGCAGCAGCAGCAGCAACAGCCACCGCCACTGCAGCAGCAACAGCCACCGCCCCTGCAGCAGCAACAGCAGCAGCCACCGCCGCTGCAGCAGCAGCAGCCACCGCCGGTGCAGCAGCAGCAGCCGCCACCCCTGCAGCAGCAGCAGCCGCCGCCCCTGCAACAGCAGCAGCCGCCGCCCCTGCAGCAGCAACAGCCGCCGCCTTTGCAACAGCAGCAGCAACAGCAGCAACCCACTGGCAACGTTGGCGGCCACCCTGACCCTCTCGTTGCTCTTCAGCAACAGCTTGCCGCCTTGACGCAGCAGCTTGCAGCGCTACAGCCGGTCGCTTCCCACAGCGCCACCATTGCGCCGCTGTCCTTCATCCCCCCAGGGCATGCTAGCCCCGCTGTGTCCGCTGCCACGTACTACCTGGCACAGCAGCAGACTCAGCGCCAACGGCAGACAGTGACCTCTGTCCTTGGCCCCACTCTGGGTGCCGGCCGCAGGCAAAAGGACTTTGAGACACCTCCGCCGCCGCTTCAGAGCGGCGAGCAGTTCCGCAGCTGGGAGCTCAGCTTCCGGATCTGGGCGCAGGGTGAAGGTCTGTGGGCCTACTACACCCTGCCCTACGACTCCACCCAAGCCGATCAGCTGTATGACGCTGGTCGTGCCGTCCGCGCCCTTGTCCCAGTCGCCCCCCCCGCTTCCCGCCTTGCCCTGGAGCCCTTCCTCGGCGACTTCACTGCTGGCGCCATCCCTGACCCTGCAGTTGCATGGCACGTCCTCACCAGGCCCCATCGCCTGTCCAGCGACGCTGAGATCAGCCGTCTGCTTCGGGAGTTCAACTCCCTGCACATGGGGGAGACCGAGACAGTCACCGCCTACTGGCAGCGGGCGGAGGACATCCTTCGTCGTCTCGGCAAGGCTGCTCCGCCCCCTCTGTCCGCGCTCCTCACCATCAAGCGCGGCGCCACCAGTGCGTATGCGGATGTCTTCGTCCACTATCCCCAGGACGTCCTCTCCACCATGGCGGCCCAGGGCACTCTCATGCCCTGGGCATACGAGCTCTTCCTCCGCATTGAGGAAGCTCACCAGGAGTCTCAGCTCCATCGCACGGAGGCACTTGCTTCCCCTGCCGTCGCCTCCACTGCTGTTGCCTCCGTGGCTCTCTCCTCCCCTACCACAGCTACCTCGTCGCCTTTGGGGAAGAAGAAGAAGAACCGCAACAAGAAAGGCAAGGGTCCGCCGCAACAGCAGCAGCAGCAGTCGTCGACCGGGTCCAGCAGTGGTGGCTCGGTCTGCCACAACTGTGGTCAGCTCGGGCACGGGTGGTACACGTGCCCCCTCCCGACGGACGAGGCGTGCGTCATCACCACTATGCGCTGTTAGCGGGAGCGCCGCCTCGCCTCTGCCGCCGTCGCTGCTGCTAGTCCCGACACTCTGACTTTGTACAGCAGCTCTGCCACTTTGGCACCTCCGGCTGTCCCGCCGACAGCTGCACCGCAGCAGTACTACCCTCAGCCGTCGGCGCCTCCGCTTCATTCGCCGGCTCCGCCCTCCTACTACCCGGGTTCCGGCGCCGTCACTCCTCACTCCGTCTACACCCCTAGGCCGTCCTCCTGTGAACGTCAGCTGGAGCAGTTCATCGCGCTCCAGCTTGGCCTGCCTCGCCCTCCTCTCCAGGGAAGTGCGAGTTGCGTCACATCCTGCCCCCCGGACCCTCCCTGCCTGACTGAGACTGAGCTGCGGTCGTGTCCTCCTTCATCGTCTATCTTGTCGTCTCCCGTGGTCTCCTTCACCCCACTTCTTGACGACATCGCATGGCTTGATGATTGGCAGTCTCGCTTTGTGCCCCCTTCTACCGCGTCCGCGTCCCTCGCTTGCTGCCACGTGACCGTTAGTGATCTGGCGACCCCTGTCCAGGATCCTGCTGAGACCTGGATCATCGACTCCGGGGCCACGCACCACATGACGGCCTCTCGCGAGGCCTTCAGTATGCTCGGTCCTGTCGGCGATGTCTCCGCTGTCTGGACAAGCTCCGGACAGGTGTTACCTGTCCGTGGTGTTGGCGTCGTTCGTTTCCGTGGTCCGGCCGGTGACGTCTTCCTGACAGATGTTCTCTTTGTCCCTGGTCTTGAGCTCAGCCTCCTGTCCGTGACTGCCTTTGACCGCATGAGTATGGATGTTGTGCACTCGCGTGGTGTCGGCACTGTGTCGTTGCGTCCGTCTGGTCTCGTCATCCTACACGCCACCGCTCGTGGCAACTTGTGGCACGTTCCCCGCCTCTCCTCTACCCCTCCCGTCTCCTCCCCGTCGGTGTCCACAGGTCATGTGTTTGTCACCAGCACGCTGTCTCCACAGCACACCCGCCTCTTGCACCGCCGCCTTTGCCACGTCCACTCAGCCGCCGTAGAGAGCATGCTTTGCACCCAGCCGGCCAAGGGCCTTGACCCGGAGACTTTTCCTCTCCCGTGCCCCACGGAGTGCATTGACTGCGCTCAGGGGAAGATGCACCGGTCCACCTACCCCTTGTCTTCCTCCCGCGCGTCCGCCCCTCTTGACCTTGTCCACTCGGATGTCATGGGCCCTCTCCCCACTGAGTCTGTCGGTGAGCACGACCGCTACGTCCTCACTCTTACGGATGACTACTCTCGCTACCGCTGGGTCTTCTGCCTCCGGCAGAAAAGCGATGTCGCCCGAACCATTCAGGACTGGCTTGTCCTCGCGGAGCGCGAGTGTGGCCGCCCCCTCCGCCGCTTTCGCTCCGATCGTGGTGGCGAGTACCTGGGTGCGGCCACGACCTTTCTCGCCTCCCGCGGGATCCACCATGAGACGTCTGCGCCCTACACACCCGCCCAGAACGGCGTCTCCGAACGGTGGAACCGTACCATGGCCGACGCCGTTCGTACCATGCGCGTCGAGTCTGGTCTCTCTGACGGCTTCTATTTTGAAGCCATGGCCTACATGACCTAGGTCTGGAACCGGGTTCCCCACGGTCCCCTTCCCCGCCAGTCCACGCCCTACCAGCACTGGTGCGGTCGGCGCGCTGACCTGCGCCCCGCTCGCGTCTGGGGCTGCGTCGCTGTTGTGTGGCTGCCCGCCTCGTAGCAGGGCGGCAAGCTCGCCCCCCGCGGACGTCCCTGCACCTTCCTCGGGGTGTCTTGTCAGTCCAAGGCCTGGCGCTTCTGGGACCCGTCCCGACATTGCATCATCGAGTCCCGCGATGCCCTCTTCTTCGAGGACCTGTTTCCCCGCGACCTCATCCGGTCGGGCTCGTCCGTGTCCCTCCCGTCGCGTGGGGGAGTGGTGAGTCCGTCCTCCGTCCTGTCGCTTCCGGGTGACACATCACCCCGTCCCTCTGAGCCGGTAGCCCCTGTCGCGTCCACTGGCCCCCCCAGGCCAACGGTCCCAGTCGCGTCCACTAGCCCTTCAGGGCCTGTAGCTCCTGTCGCGTCCGGTGGCCTCTCCGGACCAGCAGCCTCAGTCGCATCCCCTTGTCCCTCCGGGCCGACAGTCCCTGTCACGTCCGCTGGCCCCTCCGTGCTCGCAGCGCCTGTCGGGTCTACTGGCTCCTCTGGGCCGATTGACTCCTCCGGGCCAGCATCGCCTGTCGCATCTACTAGCCCTTCTGGGCCTGTAGCTCCTGTAGCGTCCTTTGGCCCCTCCGGACCAGCAGCCTCAGTCGCATCCCCTTGTCCCTCTGGGCCGACAGTCCCTGTCACGTCCGCTGGCCCCTCCGAGCCAGCAGCGCCTGTCGCGTCTACTGGCTCCTCTGGGTCGATTGACTCCCCCGGACCAGCAGCGCCTGCCACTTCCACTGGCTCCTCCGGACCAGTTGCCTTGTCCGCCTCCGTTGACACGTCGGACTCAGGATCGTCCTCTACCCGACCGCGCTACACACGTGGCCCAGGCGGCAGCCTCCGACCTCGTCCGATAGTAAGAGGCCAGACCGTCGCTCCGCGTCCTGCAGCACCTCGACCCCCTATAGCCCCACGTGTCTCCTCCACTCCCACGGTCGTGAGTGGGGACCCTGGCACAAAGGCTCTCGGCCTGTCCACTTCCGCCATCATCACAGACCTTCATCCAGGTTCTGCACTGGGCTACGCCATGCTTCATCACGAGCATCGGCATGCTGTTGTGGCTGCACTCGCCCGCATCCCACCTGGGGCTCGTGATGCACACGCCCTTTCAGTCCGGTCCACAACGCGCCCAGAGGACCCTTCCACCCTACGCAAGGCTCGAGCCTCTCCTGAGGCTGCACATTGGGATGCTGCCTGCGCCGAGGAGCTCGCTGCCATCCGACAGCACCACGTGTTTGACCTCGTCAACCTTCCTCCAGGTCGGAAGGCCATCGGTGCCAAGTGGGTCTTTCGGCGCAAGTGGAAGCCTGACGGGTCCTTGGACAAGTACAAGGCCCGCCTTACAGCAAAGGGGTTCGCGGAGGTCCCTGGAATCGATTACGACCAGATCTTCGCCCCAATCGGTCGGTTCTCCACTAGTCGGGCGCTCTTCAGCCTGGTTGCCCAGCATGGGTGGGAGCTGCATCAGATGGACGTGAGCAACGCATTCCTCCACGGATCACTGGAGGGTGAGGAGCTCTACATGACGCAGCCCCCAGGCTTCGACGACGGCACTGGGAGAGTCTGGCGGCTGCGGAAGGCCCTCTACGGCCTGAAGCAATCACCTCGGTGCTGGAACCAGGAGATCAGCAGCACGCTTCACCGTGGCGGCCTCCAGCGCAGCACCGCTGACCCCTCACTGTTTATCAGCCCGCGAGGTCAGACCTTCGCCGCGGTTCTGGTCTACGTCGATGATCTCCTCATTGCGTCGCCAGACACGGCCGCCATCCAGCGCGTCAAGGANCTCCTGGCCCAGTTCTCTCAGGAGCCGCGTCACCTCCACCACGAGGCCGCGATCCGAGTACTGCGCTATGTCGTCTCGACTCCTCGGCGAGGACTCATGTTCCGCCGTCAACCGTCTGTTGTCGCAGTGGGCTACACCGACAGCGACTGGGCCGGCAGTCCGGACGGTAAGAGTCGCACAGGCTGGATCTTTCTGATTGGCGGCACGGCTGTGTCCTGGCGCAGTGGCAAGCAGGGGTGCATCGCACGCAGCACTGCTGAGGCTGAGTACGTGGCTCTTGGATCAGGCGCGTGTGAGAGTGTGTGGTTGCGTCGTTTGTTGTCCGAGTTGCGTCAGTCTGTCCCATCCATCACGTTGCATTGTGAAAATGAGAGTGCCATGGCCATCGCCGACAATGACGGCGTGCATCACACACGCACAAAGCACATCAATATTGAGTATCACTATGTGCGTTCATTGTTGCATGACGGCAGCATCAGCATCGTGTGGGTTGAG
Organism: Penium margaritaceum; assembly: GCA_023375785.1. Lineage (NCBI taxonomy): Eukaryota > Viridiplantae > Streptophyta > Zygnematophyceae > Desmidiales > Peniaceae > Penium > Penium margaritaceum. The sequence continues at coordinate 46,829 of SZWC01004147.1, forward strand.
ACAGCACGGCAGTTGGCTGACTTCCTGACCAAGGCATTGAAGCGCGACTCGTTCAAGAAGGCTGTGAGTTCGGTCGGTGTACGTCCGTGAGTGGCTCTTTCTTTATCTCTGCCTGCGTCTCTGCATGCCCTGGGGGAGTCTGGGTGTTGACCATGTCCCTGTCCGCCCATGTGCACTACGCCTGTGAGTCATGGGGGAGTGTTGGTTTTTGCACATCTCTCATTGTGCTCTGTTGTGTCCTCCCGGCTTGTGTACATCGGCGTGCAGATGATTGACGGCGAGACGCGACGCTGATGGAGTGTTGTCTGGTGGAGCCGACGCACGCTGAGGTCGTCTCGCACTTCGCTAGAGCCTCCTCTCTCAGGCGACGCGCTCAGCTCCATCGGCAGGCCTCCTCGGCGGTCGTGCTGCCAGCGGTCATTGACACCGCATTTGCTGCTTGCATGCGTCCAGCGCGTCCTATTGCGTCTGCGTCGTCATGCACTGCCTAGGGTCCCAGTTGCATGTTGCATGACCCTGTTTGGCAGCACAAACCGTTGTGGGCACTATCTGGGTTTAGGCTGCCATAACTCCTCGCTACTATTTTTCTAGTAGATTCTGACCGCACGGCTGCGTTCGCAGCGGCGGTATTATGGTATGGTCCAGTTTTCAGGCAAAACGGACGACGCCCGGGTTTTGGGCTGTCGGCTGCCTGGCAGGCCTCACCGAGAAAACCTGCCAGCCTGAACTGAGCTATTTTCTGATTGGCTGTTGAACTGAGTAACAAGCTCTACAGAGCTGGGGGGGGCCTAGAACTTGGAGGGGTCTCCCATTGTTGTTTATTCTTCATTCCTAATCAGTCACTTACAGTTTTCAGCCGCTTTCTGGCGCTAACACTGGCGCGCACATTTCTGAGTAACAAACCCAAAGCTTCCAGACTTAGACTCTAGAGCAGCAGACTGAGGGGGCAGCTGACTTAAGCAACGAGCGTGGAAGCCCGCACGCTGCATCAACAACGCTGCTGCCCCAACTTGCTGCCTAGGCTATTCCCATTCCATGTGGCGCAACTTTGCTGCATTCCAGTTTTTTTTTGCTGTTTTCTTGCTAACCCCCCCCCCCCCCTGTGCTCATATACCATGCTAAAGTGAGTATAGGACATGCAGGCCCATGTTGAAAGAGACATGAGCTCTGGTGGTGAGGGGGAGAAATGAAGTGCCAAGATTTGGCGAAGTCTGGAACGAGTTAATTAGGAATCAAAGAGAGAGAACAATGAGCCCTGCTAAGGGCTTATGTACTCGGGACTGGCGGCTAGCCCACCAAGCCCCGTCATCCCCGTCGCACCAGAAGGCACAACTGGGGAATATGCATGTCATAGAGCATGAAAAACAAGAATGGAGGTCTCCCCAGGCACCGGAACAGTCAACAGGGTGCCCGAATCTCGACTGACGAGAAAATATGCGATGTACCCCAAACGTATCCAAACTCTACGGTGATACATTGGCATCACCGACTAGCTAGGCGAGACAAGTTTAGGCCTCCCGAGACTCCGAAACACATATCCGGGCGTTCGGGTCTCAGCCACATGCAAATTACACACTTCGAACAAGGGGCCAACAAGACTGAACCAATCAGTGCTGGGTCTCCCGAGATACTGGTATAAACCACCAGATACCCGGGTCTTGACCATGGAAAGAGTGCATCATTTGTCAGAGACTATGCAGTGAACTTCTATGGGGTCTCCCGGTGCACTGGCACAAACCACCAAGTGCCCGGGTCTCGACCACCGAGAGAACTCCACTAAACACGCATGGGTAAACCAAGCTGCTAGAATGCACCATACATGTCATAGAAGAAGTAGTATGGCCACTGAAGAAGCATCAGCTCAAACCAGGAGGCTCTCCCTAAACAAGGCTACATGATAGCTCAAAGCCCATACACCAACACGTGGGTCTAGACAACTGAGAAAACTCCAACAACGGTAGACCAGCCAGTCAGGCTGTAGAGACGCATCATCTGCGTCACACCTGTCATGTCGTAGCTGCTGGACAAGTTCTTGGATGATCCGAAATCCCGTCGGGTCGTCACGATCTCCAATGCAGCTGCCTCTCACCATCAGCTACAGGTGCACCTGTAGCTACGACGACCATGGCCCGTGCTGGGTGGAAGCCACACACACCAAAACTCCTCCTAGCTGACACATCCGTCAACACCATAATGGATGAGCAAAGGCAATACAGGATGGCTCGGTAACCAATCATGGTGAGCATCGATCAAGCATACTACAGCAGGGTCTCCTTGTGACAATGGTGCATCCCACCAAGTGCACGGGTCTCGACCATGCTAGAATTCAATCACATACCTACGTGTCAAACATCATGCAAGAGATACAGAGAAACAAGGTCTCCTCGTGACTTCGGAAAATGTTTTCGGGTGTCCGGGTCTCGACCACACCATGCATAGATCAAACATAATACATGGAGGCAATGGATCTCGTCAATGGAGGCAATGGGTCACGTCACACCGGTAGCACTCACCATGTGCGCGGATCTCGACTAGCATCGTGTCGCAGACAGAAATACTAGGCAGCAGGTTGGGACAGCAGCGTTGTTGATGCAGCATGCGGGCTTCCACGCTCGTTGCTTAAGTCTGCTGCCCCCTCAGTCTGCTGCTCTAGAGACTAAGTATGGAAGCTTTGGGTTCGTTACTCAGAAGTGCGCGCGCCAGTGTTAGCGCCAGAAAGCAGATGGAAACTGAAAGTAACTGATCAACAATGAAGAATGAGCAACAATGGGAGACCCCTCCAAGTTCTAGCTCCCCCCCACTAGTGTAGAACTTGTTACTCAGCTAACCAGCCAATCAGAAAATAGTCCTAGACCTATTTTCTGGCAGGCAGGGTTTTCTCGGTGAGCCATGCCAGACGCCCGACAGTCCAAAACCCGGGCGTCGTCCGTTTTGCTTGAAAACTGGACCATACCATAATACCGACGGTGCAAACGCAGTCGTGTGGTCAGAATCAGCTAGAAAAATAGTAGCAAAGAGTTATGGCTGCCCGAACCCGGGCAGTGCCTATGATAGTGAGTCACGCCAAACAGGGCCACACAGAAGGAGGCATGGACCCTAGGCACAACATGACGCTGCAGTCACAATGCCACACCCACAAACAAAGTTGGGTGCATGGAAACAGCATCTACAGTGGCCGTGACCGCCCGCGACCCGACCGCCGAGGAGGCCTGCCGATGGAGCTGAGCGCATCTTCGGAGGGAGGCGGCTCCAGCAAACGGTGCGTGGGCCTCAGTGCGCGTCTGCTCCATTGAGCGACAATCCAGCAGCGTCGAGTCTCACCGTCAGTCATGTGTACGCCGATGTACACAAGCCAGGAGGACACAATAGAGTACAATGAGAGATGCGCAAAAACCAACACTCCCCCATGACTCACAAGCGTAGTGCACATGTGCGGGCAGAGACACAATCAAGGACCAGACTCCCTCAGGCTACACAGAGATGCAAGCACGGACAAAGAGAGCCATTCACGGACGCACACCAACCGAAACTCACAGCCTTCTTGAACGAGTTGCACTTCAGTGCCTTGGTCAAGAAGTCAACCAACTACCGTGCTATTTCAACCAAAACAAAGCTGATGCTTCCGTCATGCAACAACAAAGCCACATAGTGATACTCAAAGTTGATGTGATTCATGTGTGTATGATGCACGCCGTCATTGGTGACCATGGCCATGGCACTCTCATTGTCCGAATGCAATGTTATGGATGCGACAAGCTAACGCAACTCAGACAACAGACGACGCAACCACACACTCTCACACTCGCCTGAGCAAAGAGCCACGTATTCAGCTTCAGCAGTGCTGCGTGCAATGCACCCTTGCTTGTTGCTACGCCAAGACACAACTATGCCACCGATCAGAAAGATCCCGCCTGTGCGACTCTTACCGTCCGGACTGCCGGTCTAGTCACTATCAATGGAGCCCACCGCGACAACAGACGGCTGACGGCGGAACATGAGACCTCGCCGAGCAGTCAAGTCGATGTAGCGCAGTACTTTGATCGCAGCCTCGTAGTGGAGGTGACGCGGCTCCTGAGAAAACTGGGCCAGAAGGTTGACGGCGAACGCGATGTCTGGGCGTGTCGTCGTTGCCAGGAACATCAGTGACCCAATGACTCGCAGATACGTGGTCACGTCAACTGGCTCCCCCACAACAGCTGGGTCAAAATTCTTCAGCTTCACCTGGCCATCGGGTGACATGGGTGAGGATGCGCTCGGCACGAGTAGCAGGTCCTCCGCAAAGCGGGTGGACAGAGTCTGCACATAGGCGGCCTGGTGGATGGGAAGGACGCCCTGGGAGCAATCATGTTCGAGCTCCATGCCCAGGAAGACTCTGGCAGATCCAAGATCCTTCATCTGGTAGGCGGCGTGCAACAAGTCCTTGACACGGTGGACGGCCGACGTGTTGAGCGACGCGATGAGGAGATCGTCGACATAAACTAGAATAGTGGCAAAAGTCTGGTCTCGCGGATAGACAAACAGTGCGGGGTCAATAGTGCTACGCTGGAGTCTGCCTCGAAAAAGTGTGCTGTTGATTTCTTGGTTCCAGCACCGAGGTGACTGCTTCAGGCCATATAGGGCCTTACGCAGTCGCCAGACTCTCCCAATGCCATCGTCAAAGTCAGGGGGCTCCACCATGTAGAGCTCCTCACCTTGCAGTGAACCATGGAGAAAAGCATTGCTCACATCCATCTGATGCAACTCCCACCCATGTTGGGTGACTAGGCTGAAGAGAGCCCTGCTAGCTGAGAACCAACAACTGGGGAAAAGATCTAGTCGTAGTCGACTCCAAGAATCTAGGCAAACCCCTTGGCTGTCATGCGGGCCTTGTACTTGTCCAAGGACCCATCGCGCTTCCATTTGCGCGGAAAGACCCACTTGGCACTGATGGCCTTCCGACCTGGAGGAAGGTCAACGAGGTCGTACACACGATGTTGTCGGACAGCAGCGAGCTCATTGGTGCAGGCAGCGTCCCAGTGTGCGGCCTCAGGAGAGGCTCGTGCCTTGCGCAGGATGGCGGGGTCCTCCAGTTGTGCTGTGGAGCGGACCGAGAGAGCTTGTGCATCTTGAGCCCCAGGGGGGATGCGCGCGAGTGCAGCCACGACAGCGTGCCGATACTTGCGATGAAGCATGGCGTAGCCCAGTGCGGAGCCCGGGTGCAGGTCTGCAATGATGGCCAAGGTGGTCAAGCCGACGGCCTTGGTGCCAGGGTCCCCACTCACGATGATGGGAGTGGAGAAGACACGTGGAGCCACGGGGGGTCGAGGCGCCACGGAGCACGGTGCGATAGTCTGCGCGCTCACCGACCGTCTGGGTCGGAGGCTACCGCCCGGGCCACGTGTGTAGCGTGGCAAGGCAGGAGATGGCACTTAGTCCGACGGACCAATGGAGGAAGACAGGGTTGCTGGCCCGGAGGGGCCAGCGGATGCAACCGGGGTAGCTGGCCCGGATGGGCCAGCGGATGCGACTAGTGCTGCTGGCCCGAAGGGGCCAGTGGACGCGACTGGAGTTGCTGGCTCGGAAGGGCCAGCGGACACATTTGGGGCTGCAGGTCCGGAGGGACTAGCGGACGCGACCGGGACTGTCGGCCTGGAGGGACTGGAGGAAGCGACTTGGGCTGCCGGCCCGGAGGGACCTGCGGACGCGACTGGGTCTGCCGGTCCGGAGGGACCGGCGGACGCGTCTAAGGCTGCCGGCCAGAAGGGTCCAGCAGACGCGTCTGGGGCTACGGGCCTGGAGGGACCAGCAAAGACGAGAGGGGCTGCCGGCATGAAGGGACCAGCGGACGCGTCTTGGGCTGTAGGCCTGAAGGGACCAACGGACCCGTCTGGGGCTGCCGACTCAGAGAGACCAGTGGACACGACTGGGGTTGTTAGCTGAAAGGGACTGAGGGATGTGTCACCCGGAAGCGGCACGACGGAGGACGGACTCACTACTCCCCCATGCGACAGAATAGACACGGAAGAGCCAGAGAGAATGAGGGCGCGAGAAAACAGATCCTCGAAGAAGAGGGCTTCCCGGAACTCGACGATGTAGTGCTAGGAGGGATCCGAGAAGCGCCAGGCCTTGGATTGACGAGAGACACCGAGGAAGGTGCAGGGACGTCCGCGAGGGGCGAGCTTGTTGTCTTGTGGGGTGGGCAGCCACACAATGGCCACACAGACCCAGACACGAGCCGGGCGGACGTCAGCTCACTGACCGCACCAATGCTGGTACGGTGTGGACGGGCGGGGAAGGGGATTGTGGGGTATCTGGTTCCAGACCCAGGTCATGTAGGCCATGGCTTCAAAGTAGAAGCCATCAGAGAGACCGGACTCGACCCGCATCATGTGGACGGCGTCGGCCATAGTACGGTTCCATCTTTCGGAGACACCGTTCCGGGCGGCCGTGTAGGGCACGGATGTCTCATGGTGGATCCCGCGTGAGGCGAGAAAGGTAGTGGCCTCACCCAAGTACTCACCAATGCAATCGGAGCGAAAGCGGCGAAGAGAGCAGCCACACTCGCGCTCCGCAAGGACAAGCCTGTCCTAGATGGCTCGGGCAACATTGCTAATCTGCCGAAGGCAGAAGACCCAGCGGTAGCGAGAGTAGTCGTCAATGAGGGTGAGGACGTAGCGGGCGTGCTCACTGAGGGACTCGGTGGGGAGAGGGCTCATGATGTCCGAGTGGACCAGGTCAAGAGGGACGGATGCACGGGAGGAAGACAAAGGGTACGTGGACCGGTGCATCTTCCCTTGAGCGCAATCAATGCACTCAGTGGGGCACGGGAGGAGGAAGGTCTCTGGGTCAAGGGCCTTGGCCGGCTAGGTGCGGAGCATGCTGTCTATGGCGGCAAAGTGGACGTGGCAAAGGCGGCGGTGCAAGAGGCGATTTTGCGAAGGAGAAAGCGTGCTGGTGACAAACACATGGCCTCTGGCAAATAACGAGAAGGAGAAGGAAGGGGAGGAGGAGAGACGAGGCACATGTCACAGGTTGCCACAGGCGGTGGCGTGCAGTACGACGAGACCAGACGGACACAACGATACAGTGCCAACACCACGCGAGTGCACAACGTCCATGCTCATGCGGTCAAGGGCAGTGACGGACACGTGATTGAGCTCGAGAGCAGAGACGAAGAGGACATCGGTTAGAAAGACATCATCAGCAAGACCACGGAAATGAATGACGTCAATACCACCGATAGGCAGCATCTGTCCGGAGCCCGTCCGGACAACGGAGACATCGCCGAAAGGACCGAGCATACTCAAGGCCTCACAAGAGGCCGTCATGTGATACGTGGCCCCAGAGTCGATGATCCAGGTCTCAACGGGGTCCTGGACCGAGGTTGCCAGATCGCTAACGGTCACATGGCAGCAAGCAAGGGACACGGACGCGGTGGAAGGAGGCGCGAACCGAGACTGCCAATCGTTAAGCCACGCAACGTCGTCATAGGAGGGGGTGGAGGAGACCATGGGAGACGACAAGACAGACGAGGAAACGGGACACGACCGTGGTTCAGTCTTAGTCATGCAAGGCTGGACAGGAGAGCAGGAGGTGATGCAACTCGCACTTCCTTGGGGAGGAGGACGTGTCAGGCCGAGTTGGAGCGCGATGAACTGCTCCAGCCGACGCTCACGAGGAGACGATCCGGGAGTGTAGGCAGAGTGTAGAGTGATGGCACCGGAGCTCGGGTAAGGGAGAGACAGTGTCGGTGATGGCAGCGGAGGCGCCGACGGGTGTGGGTAGTACTGTTGTGGCGCAGGTGTCTGCTGGACTGGCGGAGTTATCAGAGTGGCGGAGCTACTGGACGAGATTGAGGTGTCAGGGCCGGCGGTAGCCACGGCAGCAGAGGCGAGACAACGCTCCTGTTGGCGATGCATGGTGGCGATGACGCGCGCCTCTTCCGCTGGGAGAGGGCACATGTACTATCCGTGTCCGGGCTAGCCACCGTTGTGGCAGACCGAGCCACCACCGCTGGACACGGTTGACGGCTGCTGCTACTGCTGTTACGGCTGACCTTTGCATTTCTTATTCCGGATTTTCTTCTTCTTCCCCAAAGATGATGAGGTAGCTACGGCGGGGGAAGCGACGGCCACGGAGGCGATGGCATGGGTGGCGATGGCAGGGGATACAAGAGTCTCCGTGCGCTGGAGCTGGGACTCTAGACGAGCTTCCTCAATGCGGAGGAAGAACTCGTATACCCAAGGTATGAGGGTGCCCTGGGCCGCCATGGTGGAGAGGACGTCCTGCGGGTAGTGCACGAAGACATCTGCGTACGCGCTGGTGGCGCCGTGCTTGATGGTAAGGAGTGCGGCCAGAGGCGGTGGGGCAGATCTGCCGAGACGACGAAGGATGTCCTCCGCCCGCTGCCAGTAGGCAGTGACCGTCTCGGTCTCCCCCATGTGGAGGGAGTTGAACTCCCGGAGCAGGCTGGTCTCGGTGTCGCTGGACATGCGATGGGGCCGGGTGAGGACGTGCCACGTGGCTGCTGGGTCTGGGGTGGCGCAAAGGTAAAGTCGCCGAGGAAAGGCTCGAGGGCCAGGCGGGAGGCTAGAGGGGCGACTGGGACTAGAGCACGGACGGCGCGACCAGCGTCATACAACTGGTCGGCCTGGGTGGGGTCATAAGGGAGGGTGTAGTATGCCCACAGGCCCTCACCCTATGCCCAGATCCGGAAACTGAGCTCCCAGCTTCAAAACTGCTCGCCGGCCTGAAGTGGTAGGGGCGGCGTCTCAAAGTCCTTCTGCCTGCGGCCGACGCCCAGAGTGGGGCCAAGGACGGAGGTCACCGTCTGCCGCTGGCACTGAGTCAGCTGTTATGCCAGGTAATGCGTAGCAACAGACATAGCAGGGTTGTTGTGCCCGGGAGGGATGAATGGTGGCAGCAGACTGCTGGCTGACTGGGAGGCCAATGGCTGTAGCGCTACAAGCTGCTGCGTCAAGGCGGCGAGCTGTTACTGAACAGCAGCCAAGGGGCCAGGGTTGCCACCAGTGACGGCAGAGGGTTGCTACTACTACTGCTGCCATTGTTGTTGCTGCCACTGCTACTGCTGCTGCTGCTACTACTGCTACTACTGTTGCTATAGCTGCTGCAGCTATTGTAGGAAAGGGGGGCTAGAGGTCCCCTCGCAGAGGAGGACCCCTCCTGAGAGGGGCTGTTAGTCATGGTGCCTTATGGTGCCTCTCTTCCCCTTTCGTTTGCTATGTTGTTTATTTCTTTGTTGAGTAATGCTGATGTCAGCAGTGACATCAGCCTAGGATGACTGACATTATCCTAGGCTGTGGGCAGCTGCGGCTGCTGCTACTGCGGCTGTCGCTGCAGCCGCTGCTACTACTGCTACTACCGTCGGCTACTGCTACTGCGAGCTGTTACAAGCTGCTGCTACTATCGGCTGCTGCTCGCTACTGCTGCTATTGCTGCGGGCTACTCTTGCTGCGAGCTGTTGCGAGCTGCCGTCGCATCCAGCTCCTGCTGTATGTTGCTGCTTTTGGCCGTTGCTGCCGCTGCTTGCTGCCACGGCAAGCTGCTACTGTTGCTGCTACTGCTCGCTGCTACTGTCAGTCACATCTGGAGGACGTCATCGCGTGCGTCATCGCCAGCGAGCGCCTAACGTGGCCTGCCACTTACCTCCTCACGTCAAGCGTGGAGGTCAGTGCTGCCTGAAAAGATCCGGCAGCATTTCTCCTGGCCCAGTGGCCGTGGGAAAAATTTTGACGTCGCCATTAGGCGGGTCAATGCTGCCAAACAAATTCGGCAGCATTTCCCTTGCACTGGCGTGTATGGGGGTTTGCCGGCATTGTTTGGCACATGGTCGTCAGTCTTTTGCTACTGCTGCTACGCTCTGGCTCTGATAGCAAGACAGAAATACTAGGCAACAGGTTAGGGCAGCAGCGTTGTTGATGCAGCATGCGGGCTTCCACGCTTGTTGCTTAAGTCTGCTGCCCCGTCAGTCTGCTGCTCTAGAGACTAAGTCTACAAGCTCTGGGTTTTTTACTCAGAAGTGCGCATGCCAGTGTTAGCGCCAGAAAACAGCTAGAAACTGAAAGTAACTGATCAACAATGAAGAATGAGCAACAATGGGAGACCCCTCCAAGTTCTAGCTCCCCCCCACTAGTGTAGAACTTGTTACTCGGCTAACCAGCCAATCAAAAAATAGTCCTAGACCTATTTTCTAGCAGGCAGGGTTTTCTCAGTTAGCCCTGCCAGACGCCTGACAGTTCAAAACCCGGGCGTCGTCCGTTTTGCCTGAAAACTGGACCATACCATAATACCAACGTTGCAAACACAGTCGTGCAGTCAGAATCAGCTAGGAAAATAGCCGCAAAGTGTTATGGCTGCCCGAACCCGGGCAGTGCCTATGTCACTCAGTGACGCCAAACAGGGCCACACGGCAAGAGACATGGACCCTAGGCACAACATGACGCTGCAGACGCAATGCCACACCCAGAAACAGAGCTGGGTGCATGGAAATAGCATCTACAAAGGTGGTGACCGCCGGCGGGCCGATTGTCAAGGAGGCTTGCCGATGGAGCTGAGCGCATCGCCGGAGGGAGGCGGCTCCAGCAAACGGTGCGTGGGTCTCAATGTGTGTTGGCTCCACCGAGCGACACTCCAGCAGCGTCGAGTTTTGCCGTCAGTCATCTGCACACCAATGTTCACAAGCCGGGAGGACACAACAGAGTACAATGAGAGATGCGCAAGAAGCAATTGTCACCCCCCAAGTTACCTCGCACTCCTCGAAAGAGTATCAGACCAAAGCCCATACGCCAACACCCCCCTGGGCTGAAGAGGCTGACAACACAAGCAAAGCTGGTGGTTGCTCCCAACACAATCCTTGAGGAGGGAGCACGGCTCCCCCATAGCCACATACCCCTACACTGCTATAGTAAGGGTGACGACGATGCTGGTAAGATGTACTCGCACAGAGCCTCACCATGGAGCGTCGTTATCACTGACGTCGTCGTCGCTCAACGTCACTCATGACGTAACCTGCATATGTGCCTGGTGCATCACTGAGGGCCTCCTCCAAGACAATCGCCTGTTGTATGGCCTCCAACTACTGAGCTACATATGGCCTCATAGCCTCAGTACTGTCGAGGCACAAGTGGAGCTCAACGAGCTCCGATGCGGCAGCTGACCGGCTTGCTACATCTGCGGCATGTAGGCGGTCAGTCGCAAAGCGAACACGACGGTGGACCTCAATTGTGTGCGTGTCAGCACAAGCCAGAGCCTCCTGCAACCTCGCGGTCTCATCCCATAGGAAAGAGTGGAGCTGTGCCTGCTTGTCCCACAAGTCGACGTCCTCTGCGTTAGTTGTTGACTCAAATGCCACCGGGCCACGAAGGGCTGGTAGGGCGGGAGCGCAAGACAATGAGTCGACACGTAAGTTGTCTGGGGCTATAGGATTGGCTTCTGCTTGTGACACACCTGTTGCTTGGCCATGAGCTGCTGGCCAGACGGTGGCATGTGTAGGTACAGCTGCATCCGCGGCGACGTCGTGGTCATCGAAGGTGCGGTCAAGGCCGTGGTGCTCCTCATGAACCCTGGTGCACAACCCATCATCCACGTGCTATTAAATGTCTGCCTCTCCCATACGTGCATCTTGTAGAGACCACTCAGCTGCCTCGAGATGACTGTGTACATCCTCCACATACTCCTAGACAGCCCGACGTGCTGGAACATCCACGGTACAACAATGGCTACTGGCCTCCCGGAGCTCGACCATGAGACTTTGCACGTGCGCCTCCGCTTGAGCCAACACTGCCTCCTGCTCGTCCACCGTGGAGCGTAGGCGCTCGGGTACAGGAACTGTACCTGACGAGAGTAGCTGTGTCATCGGCTGGAACCGCCATGGTGTTACTGACACCGGTCAGGGCAACGAGGAGTCGCAGGTCTGCAGCTCGCTCTGCATCCTTCATTCCGCACACACGGACGTCTGGTGTCACTGAGGGGCCATCTCGTGCTCGTGCCCCGGCTACTGCAAATACGGCAGGGCACTGGGCCTCTACGTCTGCCTCTGACCCTGCGTCTAACCACTCCACAACGGACGACTGGTCCTCATAGAGGATGTCTGCCTCATCCTCGCAGTCCATCACCTCCTGCTGCCCAGCACTATCTGTCAGGACAACCTTGGCATCTGCTATGGGCCGAGCATAAGCATCTGTATCACCTCTGCCTCCTGCTGCTGCTCCCTGCACCATGCTGGCTGTCTCCACACTAGCTAATGTGGGAGCGTGCACATCGTCGGGCGCACCTCCGGCATTGGCCGTCGTCAGCTCATCCGCCAAGGCATCAATTATCACCATCTCCATCCCCGACTCTGACTCAGCATCGGACCAATCCTCCTCTGACAAAGATTCTCCGTCAGGGCGGATGTCTGCCCCCGCCAAACACTCTGCTAACTAAGCCTGCTGTGTAGCTTCATCCGCCTCAACCATCCTACGCTCCAGGGTAGTCACCTCACCAATGCCGAGCTTTGCTGCGGTTGTCAGCGGACAAACCATCCCCCACACGACTAACAGCTCGGCAGGAGCTCTGGGGACTCGGCAGACCAAGCCTAGGACAGGGGACGAGGGGGTCTCGTCATGTGTGACTTCTCCCATGGTTGCATCTGGTGGTGTTGCCTACATACGACGTGCAAGATGAGCAGCTTGCCGCCGTGCACGACGAGAGCAAGCACGAACGGTACGGCTAGGGGCTGAGGGTCCGTCCGTCGGTATGATGCCGACTGCCTCTAAAACGGAGCGGAGGGCAACGGATGTAGACGAGAGATTTGGCATACTAGCATCGTGCGAGAAAGGAATGCAGGATTGGGAGGAGGATGGAGATGAAGTGGGAGGTTACATCAGCTGCGGGGTGGTAGCTCGCTCGGAATTCACGTGGTCAAGGAGCTGCTGGACCGTGTGCTTGAGGTTCCCGACCTCCATGTACAAGGCAGCCATATCTCCTCGCAGAAGCGCTGTGGCGTCGCCCGGTGACGTATCCACCGAAGGAGGAGGTGGGGAGGGTCATACCCAAGGGGGATGCCACCCACGAGGACGCTGTCGGCACTGGTGCCAACCATGCTACCTATCTCGATAGTACTAGCACTAAAACCCTGAAGACAAGTGGGACGCGTGCCACGGATGCATCGACCACTGTGCCTGTGGCGGCTGCCACGGCTAAGGCTCACGCGCAGACCACGGCGCTGGCAATTCCCACGACAGCACTGCTTAGCTCATGTCGAGAGCTTAGCGTGGGTGATAGTCTTGCACACTTGATCCCGGTGGCACAAAGAACCACGCAGAGGGATTCGAGTGGAGCAACGTCCCTGAGATGGACTGCGGTGTCATCAATCACGGCCGCAACCTCAGCCGTAATGTTGCACTATCCCCACATGGTGGCAATGATGCAACTATCGCAATGTGCGACCTCAATGCTGCACCGGGTGCCGTCGTCAGCTGACGGCTGTGGCCTCAAGCCACCTTTGCTGCTTTTGCTACTGCTGTGACTCTCGCGGTGGCTGCGGTTGTAGCGGTTTCTGTCATCCGCCGACGGTGGTGGCCTCAAGCCACACCAAAAGGTAAAATATGAATAAAAAAGTAAAGCAAAACTCCCTTCCTAAATTCAAAGGGAGTAGGAGCCCCCCCCTCCTTTTTTTCTCGAGTGCCTCACACATGGGCCTCCCTTGTTCCTCTCTTTTTTTGTGGTTTGGGTCACCAAAAACTCGGTGCCAGTCGGGTACCTCATCCCGGGATTTTGCTCGAGTGCCCCACTCGAGGAACCCCCCTCCTTTTTTTGTTGTCTGGCTCGACCCGCACGGCAAGCGGAGTGGAGGGGAAGGCTCGCTCCCCCCCTCACGTGCAGCCGGCCGGAGGCCGCCCGTCGGCCTCCCCTGCCCCTCTCAGCCAGTGGGGGGGCCGGGGTTTGGCCTGCACACGCCGGCTCAAGCGCCGGTGCTTGGCCGGCGCTCTGTCGCGCCCTTCGTTGGCACGACGGACCCGACCGACCGGACCCCCCCCGGGGCAGGGTCCCTCTTGTCGGGTCTCCCTCAGAACCGACCCTGATAGCTGCTACAGCAACTGCTATTGCGATTGCTGCAGCAACTGCTGCTGTTTCTACTATGGCTACTTCCAATGGCTGCTACTTGCTCTTGCGGCTGCTGCTTGCTGCTGCTGCTACGGCGAATGCTGCTACAGCTGCTCACCAATGCTGCGGTTGCTAGTGCTAATGTCGCGGATGCTACTCACCGCCGCTGCTGCTGTAGGCGCCTGCTTCCGCCACTACTGGTGCGGCTGCTGCCCGCCGCCGCTATTGCGGCTGCTTCTGTAGTTACTGCCCGCTGCTACTACAATTGGTGCAGCTCGCGACTGCTAATGTCGTCGTTGCTGCAAGCTGCTTTTGCCGCTGCGCGTTGCCACTCCTCGCAGCCGCCGCAAGCTGCTGCTGCAAGCTGCTTCTTCCTTTGTGTGTGTGTGTGTGTGTGTGTGTGTGTGTGNGCTGCTTCTGTAGTTACTGCCCGCTGCTACTACAATTGGTGCAGCTCGCGACTGCTAATGTCGTCGTTGCTGCAAGCTGCTTTTGCCGCTGCGCGTTGCCACTCCTCGCAGCCGCCGCAAGCTGCTGCTGCAAGCTGCTTCTTCCTTTGTGTGTGTGTGTGTGTGTGTGTGTGTGTCTGTGTGTGTGTGTGTGTGTGTGTGTGTGTGTGCAGAGGGATGACCAGATACGATTCCTAGTGCCACCCGGTGTTGCTGTTGTAGTGGCTGATGCCCGTAGCTGCTCCCACTGCAGGTGCTTCCCGCCAATGTTGCTGCTACGGGGGCAGTTGCTTGCAGCTGCTGCCGCTATCTCCGCTGCCTCCACCGCTCTGCTGCAGTGTAGTCGTGGTGGGTCCCTCCAGGATCTGCTCCTGTTGCTATGTGTGGCTACCGCTGCTCCCACTCACTGCTGCTACTACAGTTGTTGCGTCTCTGCTGCACAGCACAACGAGCTGTGGCTCGTTTGCTCTGATACCATGAGAAGACTCTAGGCAGCTTCCTAGCATGCTTGCCACTGACTGGGCGTCATCGCTCAATCAGTTCGCGGCGTCAACACATGTCAGACGCGAAACGGCAAGGGTTTGGCTAGACGACACAAACCTTGTCAAATGTGTTTCCATAAATAAAACTCATGCAAAGAGAGAATGACAACTGAGCAACAATTAGCCTAAATAGTTGCTGGCTGAGTATAGTCGATAGGGGCGGCGGTATTTTGGTACTTGCTCAAACTAGCCTAAAACCATAGTTTTGGCTGTAACTCACTGCTCAAGTGTCAGAATCACCCGTTTTCTACACAAGAACGTGTAGAACGATGAGCTCTATGCAACGGATCCACACAAGGGGGTTTGCATCATCCAGACACAAATAGTAAGCAAAATAAGGAAATAAGCCAAAATGGCCTGTCCACCGAGAAAACTCTAGAGCACTCTCAAGTGCACTAAGAGCACCCATAAATGTACGAGTGCAGTACAGAGACGTCAGCGTGTGCTTTCCACGACAGGAAGCACACACAAAGTTGCAAGTCTCCTCATCGCACTGGTACAGGCTTTCGTAGTGCCCCATACATTCGACTAAAACAATTATTTTCCTTCGACCATTCAGGGACCTAAATAATTATGGTCTCATGGACGAATCACTCCTAAAATTGCCAAAATCTACTTTCTCAACATACAGTTTCACCTTTCGCGAGGACTGTAGGTAGAACATGAAATATCCACGTTCCGCGTGCGATGCTGCGACAGTGCGGAAGCCACGTGGACGTGGCAGCCTGCAAAACGCGAATCGAGCTGCGAGAGACCGTGCGGAGCGAGCTGCAAGATGCAGCTTCGCTCTCGCTTTTCGCAGTTCGGAGATTCAAAAACCAAAGTTCTAGGGACAGACCAAGGACGTGAACAGACATTTCAACCAAAATCAGACAGGAATAAAACCCAGGTGCTTTGGACGAAACAGGTTGAGAATTAGAAGGCTGGAAATCATTGTCGGATATAAGAGTCACTTAATTCGGTTCAAAAAAATTGTCGAATGTAAGGGATAGTACGGCACTTGGTGCGTGGGTCTCAACCACCGAGAAAACTCCAGCAACGGCAGACTAGCCAGCCGGGCTGTAGAGACGCATCATTTGCGTCACACTTGTCATGTCGTAGCTGTTCGATAAGTCCCTAGATGATCGGGAGTCCCGTCGGGTCGTCATGATCTCTAATGCGGTCGCGGCTCACCATCAGCTGCGGGTGCAGCCAAAGTTGTGACGACCATGGCTCGTGATGGGTGGAATCCACACACACCAAAAATCATATGGTGATTGATTTCATGAATGAATTGTTGAAGTTGCTCGACGGTGTTGATCCTTGTAATTTCAACGAAGGCAGTCTTAACTATTTCGAACTTCAATGTTGATAGGTTACAAGTTGTGTAGGTGGGAGGTAATGGGGGGGGGGGGGAATGGGATGGACATGTTATGTGTAGTGTGGGGTAAACAGGTGGACATGTATTCATAAATGCAATGTCTCTCCATGTGCATTCATAAAATCACAAAACATGCGGTGGTCTCATTTGTCTAGCTTACCAAACTGCATCATAGGTGTCAATTATACATGGAAAATGCTTCCACAACAGCATTGATCAATAGGACAATATGCCTTTTGTTTTTTCCTCTGACTGCATGTTTGGATTCATAGATATGAATTCATCAAGACTTCGACTAGAAAGGATTTTTCTTCTACTACAAGAACATACATCATTTGGGCCATTCTGAGGGATGTTTTCTCATTAGAATAAAACGATCAGAGTATCCCCGTCATCCTCACATTAGTTTGGACTTCCTCTGTCGTATTATGCTGTCTACAGGAGGACGTTGTGGCCTCTCTAGGCTGAAACAAAAAGGAGATGGAACTGCCAGGTTCGGCACTACACGATAGTTCCTTCGCTCTCCAGCGGTATGCCTTTCATGCGCACTGTCATCGTCGTCATTCTGACGCTTGCTGTGCTGCAGCTGCTGCGCCTGGGTGCTGTGGCAGTCGTAGCTACCGCAGCTATAGCTACAGCAGAACGCAGAAGGATCAAACTGACTGGCCAAGAGTACATTCTGACTTTCTCGGTCGAGGGTGCCTTCGGCCTCGGTGGCACCTCTGAGAATGGGGGCAGTGGCCCAGGCAGCTCAACCTGTGCAGTCGCAGACCTGCGTGTTCGTTCAAGCTGCTGGCTCGCATGGGTCCACTTTCCGTGTGGGCAGGCCGACATTCCGTTCCTCGCGGCAAGGTTTGCCCGGTGCAATGCGTGGGACGTCTGCCGTTCTCACCTTGAGACACGGCGGCAAGGCAGTGGGCATGTGTAGTGAACAGTTGCGTCGTCCCACGAGCATGGCAGAGAGTGGAGGCGGGCTCTGCGCAAAGCAGCTTCCTGACCGACGGATCGGAGCTGGATCTGATCTGATTGTGTGCGGATCTGGGCGAAAAGCGGTCAGGCAGCTGGGGAGGCTGTGTACTGCTTATGCGGTCTTTCGGAGTTCTGGCTCCAATGCTGCCAATGACTGTGCAGGGGGGAGTTCAGGGAGAAGGGTTGCAAGGGAGGGATTGGACCCTTCACCAAGCCAGAGAAGCAGAAGAAGATCCGTGTTAGTGTTTGCGGCAAAGGACTCGGGGCAAGGGAGCTTCTGGGAGGGGGAAGAAGGGAAGAAGAAGCTCGACGAAATTGAGGAATTGAGGGAGATTCTGAGAGCCAGGGAAGAGCTGGACAAGCAGCTCAAGGAGCTTGAGGAAGCTCAAAGAAAGGACAACGAGGTTGTGGGACAGGGCAGAACAAGGTCGGAGGTTACTGGGGAAGATGCTGCAGAAGCAGAGGCTCGAGCGAAGGAAAGAGCCCAGAAGCTTCGCAAGCTTCTTGAAAAGGTGTGTCGGTTCTGGCAAGAAGTAGAACACATGGGGAGCGCTGTCAATGCGTGCAAGTTTACATCAGCTCTGCAAGCCTGAGTCAGTGTTGGAGGTGGTTGTGGTGTGCCTTATGATGGCCAGTCAACATGTATGTGAACAAGTCCTGAAGCTGTGGCCATGGTTGTTGCTGGAGCCATTGACGGCAATCGTTGCTGTCAAGATTGCTGACTGTGACATGCTTTGCCGGGTCTAACTGCGATCTGGTAAAGCATTGTAGTGCAGGTGGACATGCAAGTGGAAAGGCAGGTGGAAATTGCAGGTGGAAATTGCAGGTAGAAATTGCAGGTGGAAATGCAGGTGGAAATTGCAGGTGGCAATGCAGGTGGAAATTGCATGTGGAAATTGCAGGTGGCAATGCAGGTGGGCATGAGCAGCTGGGTGTGTTCAGCTGGCTGATTCTGCTTCATGCAACTTCACTGCACTCCAATCGATCTGTCTCGTATGCAGAGAGCGCAAGAGCAAGTGGCGCGGCGGCGCAAGGCAGAGGAGCTGTTCTCGCTTGGGCAGCGTGCATACGGCCGCGGTGTGTACGACAAGAGCGTGCAGATCCTCGAGACCGCTCTCTCTCTTATCGAACCTGGCAGCCGCTTGGGAGGGGAGGTGAGGCGCGCTAGAGTGCACGGCATTCGGTTGCGTTGAGGGTGTGTGCAGAGGAACCTCGCTATGTGGTGGGGGAGGGAGAGGGAAATGGGAGTGGTGTTAAAGGGAGTGGAAGAGTGGCGGCCCGGGGGAAGGAGGGGGGGGGGGGGGGGGGGGGGGGGGGGGGGGGGGGGGGGGGGGGGGGGGGGGGGGGGGGGGGGGGGGGGGGGGGGGGGGGGGGGGGGGGGGGGGGGGGGGGGGGGGGGGGGGGGGGGGGGGGGGGGGGGGGGGGGGGGGGGGGGGGGGGGGGGGGGGGGGGGGGGGGGGGGGGGGGGGGGGGGGGGGGGGGGGGGGGGGGGGGGGGGGGGGGGGGGGGGGGGGGGGGGGGGGGGGGGGGGGGGGGGGGGGGGGGGGGGGGGGGGGGGGGGGGGGGGGGGGGGGGGGGGGGGGGGGGGGGGGGGGGGGGGGGGGGGGGGGGGGGGGGGGGGGGGGGGGGGGGGGGGGGGGGGGGGGGGGGGGGGGGGGGGGGGGGGGGGGGGGGGGGGGGGGGGGGGGGGGGGGGGGGGGGTATTCATTGTCAGCAGGAGCCCCAATCTTCAGTAAGATGCAAAAATATCCCCATCCCCTCACCCTCAAGCGGTGTAGCTCTTTAGTTAAACCCTAGAAGCTGCAACACTCCCCCCTCTGCACAGCAACATCGACCCCCACCCCTCCCCCCTCCTTACCAAACCTCCCCACCCCCTTTCCCCTCCCTATGGCAGAGCAGTTGCAATTATGTCAAAAGCATGGCCTGGAGGGACCACATAGGGTCACTCCATACCCTCCCTTCACGCCCTTCATGCATCCTCCACGCTCACGGATTGGAGAACCGCAAGCACGCTGACTGGGCCGTAAGCACGCTGACTGGGCCGCAAGCACGCTGACTGGGACCGCAGGCACGCTGACTGGGACCGCAAGCACGCTGACTGGGACCGCAAGCACGCTGACTGGGACCGCAAGCACGCTGACTGGGACCGCAAGCAGGCTGACTGGGACCGCAAGCACGTGGATTTGGGAGCCGCAAGCACGTGGACCGGGGACCGCAGACTGGGATTTCCTGCGTCGGGGCACGCACCCTCCATGAGGTTGGGTTCCAAGTGTTGAGCTTGGGCTTGTGTGCTTTTGCAAGAACCGCGGCGCAAGCCTGCGAGGGGTAAAGGGGGGAATGGATCTACTCGGAGGGCCTACTCTTGAAGATGTGAGGAGATAGGATGTATGCAATGTAGTCGTTTTACTAAGTGCATTTACTTTGATAACTGTCCCAAGTTTTTAGCGACAAGGATTTTAAAACATGAAGAACACTACATTTGTGTCTGAGAATGTAAGGAACACCCTGGGGAGCATATGCAAAAGCTGTCCAGTCGCCGCATGAGATGGTGGCGGTTAGAGTAGCTGGTGCACTTTATGTCACTCCTCGATGCCAAAGGCAGGAGAGTGCATGGCAGTCTTCGTCGGTGCATAACTCTCCGACGTACTACACCTCACACACGTCACGCATGTGTTGAGTGTGCAGGTGCAAATATGGCTGGCGATGGCATATGATGCCAACGGGCAGCGGCAGCAGTGTTTGGCATTGTACCGGCGGCTGGAGCAGACGCACCCACTGCCGCCCATCCGCAAGCAGGCGTACGATCTGCGCTTCATTGCCGAGGCACCCAAGCTCAAGCTCTCGCCTGACGAGATTCTGACCATCCCCGTGCTTGACCAGGACAACATGAGGTGCGTGCCCGCGCCAGGTCTGTGCTGCGTGCGGTCATTGTCAGACTGCTTGCGGTTGTTGTCAAACTGTTTGCGGTCATTGTCCGACTGTTTGCAGTTGTTGTC
>SZWC01004147.1:78196-93149 GCA_023375785.1 Penium margaritaceum
TCTCTCTCTCTCTCTCTCTCTCTCTCTCTCTCTCTCTCTCTCTCTCTCTCTCTCTCTCTCTCTCTCTCTCTCTCACACACACACACACACACACACATATCTGCTATCCATCTAGGATCTCCCTGGACACTGGTACAACCCACCAAGCCTGGGTCTCAACCATGAGAGGAGTGATGCACACGTACACAAACCAATGTAATGCACATCATACACATGTCAGACAACAAGATGGTATCCTCGTGACACTGGCGTTACTAGGGCCCGGGTCTCGACCGTTATGAGCAATCCAATACAATAGCATCATCATCCAAACAGAGGATCATGGGAGGATCTCCTCGTAACACGGGTGCAACGCACCACGTGTCCGGGTCTCGACCAAGAGCTCGCATGCATATGCCACACATTGTATAGCCACACACCAAGACACACGATCACATGGTCTCCTCGTGACACTAGTACAATGCACCAAGTGTCCGGGTCTCGACCAACAGGGTGCTACCATCTACATGCAACTGTGCAGGCACGTAGCATGAGCCACATGCGGGATGCTGTAGATGCTCACAACAGAGCATGGACCTCACCATGCATCTCCCAAATCATCGCGTCAGGCCGAGGTCCACACAACACTCCCCTTGGGCAGATGAACCTGGCAGCGATGTCCTCGATGGAGATGCTGATGCTGTAGTTGAAGAAATCATGGGCGATGAGTCATGTGGTGTATCCATCATGCAGAGATAGCTCTCCCTGTTACGTGCGAGTTGAATCCCTCCCTCAAAGACGAAGTGGTGTCTTCGGCTACGACTCCTCACTTCACAGTTGCATCACCTGGGGTATACCAGTCCTCACGTGACTGCCAAGGGTCCCAACTCACAGTCTCTCCAATCTCCGCTCTGCTGCGATGCATCTATGTATGCCAGAGGAAAGGGAATGGGCAAGCAGCACGCGTGCGTGGATGAAGTGGCAGAGCTGGCCTCTGATACAGGATAGCACATCTTGAGGTACAAGGGTGTACTGCCAGAAGAGGAGAGCTGGAGCGATGAACCGGATCACCACTCGTGGATGCAGATGACGATGGGGCAGGTGAGTCGGGTGGATGAAGGTGCGTGATGGCATTATAAGAAGAATGAGGAGCGATGATGGGGTCGACAGGAGTCAAGATGGCGGAAGCCGAAGGTACGCTCACCTCTCCTGTGACAATGTCTCCAACCGACGTCATACTCGGAGCTGGTACAATATCCTCCCCGAGTATGGGTGTGCCAGATGTTGCTGGCAGAAAAATTGCACTGATAGCAGTGATGCTCCCCTCCTCTCAGAATCGCTCACGCGCAGCCATCACCTCCCGCTGTAGCATGACTACACGCTCCTGCAGGTCAGTGTAATCTGCCTCTGACATGTGGAGGTGGCCCATGTCTGCCTCGCGGAGGATAAACTCTGCCTCACTGGATGCTGCACATGCAGACTGCACAACTCGTGATTACAGCTCCATATGCATCTCTGCTGCCGAGGACGATGGAACTGGTGTTGCTGCATCCTCTTGGGGGTCAACCAAGCTCGCAACGTGCGGAGATGCTAGAACATTGAATGCAGCTACAGCTGTCGCATCCACATCACAGCTGGTGTCTGTCGTGCAAAGACTAAGCGGTCGCTTGCCAAGAGAGAATGAGAAGGAGGAGTCGTCAGAGTTCGTGGAGCATGTAGAAATGTCGTCCGTACAGGTACTGCCACTCTCAGCGCCAATGTGATCAGCAGCGTCACCAACAGGTAAAAATGAGCGGATAGAACTCAGCTCCAACTGACGATGTGACTCCATCCAAGTGTACGGATCTCCTCCAGTGTCCTCGAATGCCGCCATAGTGGACACAGGTGTGCAGGACTCCGGCTTGACAATGCTTGTCAAGGCGAAGAACAAGCGCAGCTGGCGCTCACGCACTGTCTCGCCGGAAAGGCTGGTCGCTACCACATGCTCGATGATACATTGAGGACCACCATCTGACTCCGTCATGTATGTCGCTACTCTGTCGTGTGTACGGGAACCCGGGGACTCAGGGATTATGGGTGCCTCGTCACGCTGAAGCTGGTCTTGAGGTAGCACAGATGACACGATGAAGCCTGCTGAGTCTGCTGCAGCATGCGTCCCAGTAACACCTCTTAGAAGTGCTGCTCTCAAGAATGCCTCAACCTCCAAAAGACCAGCCGGCAGACTCTGCTCATTTACTACGACTGTTGTCGTACTGGTGTCAATCTTGTGCGCCAACGCCCTCAGAGATCTGTGTGGGGCATCCCGATCTGCACAATACTCTTGTGCCATCGCCAGGCCGCCACCGGTCGAAGTCGCGAGTGGCACCCCCCAAGCACGCGGCACCTGTACTCTTGATGCAACCTGGTGCTGTATAACGTCCGGCTCCTTCCCCGGCGTAGATGTCGAACTTGATGACATACATGCCTCAAGTCCTGCAACCTGTGCCGGATTGGTGTGAGCCTGCTGCACACACTCTCCCAAAAGAGAGTTGGCACCTCTGTTCTCTTCACCGGGACACGCAGCCGTCGGCACCTCTGTTCTCTTCACCGGGGTAGTCGTCCTTCTATCCTGGCTCTGCCGCCATCATTGCGCACTCAGTCTACACTCTCGGGCCGTCCACGCACAAGCGTGAGCTGGAGCAGTTCATTGCGCTTCAGCTCAGCTTGCCTCGCCCTCCCCTCCAGTGAAGTGCGAGCTGTGTCACCTCCTCCTTGTCCCTATTGCCCTGCATGACTGAGCTTGAGTTGCGGTTGTTTCCTACTTCTTCGATTGTCTCGCCATCCCTTGTGATCTCCTCCGCACCCTTTCGTGACGATGGCGCGTTGCTTGATGATTGGCAGTCTCAGTTTGCACCCCCTTCTACCGCGTCCACGTCTATCACTTGCTGCCACGTGAATGTCAATGATCTGCCGACACCGGTCCAGGACCCTGCCGAGACCTGGATCATCGAATCCAGAGCCACACATCACATGAAGGCCTCTCGCGAGGCCTTCAGTCTGCTTGGTCCTGTTGGCGCTGTCTCCGAGGTCGGGACGGGCTCTGGATAGGCGTTACCCGTCTGCGGCGTCGGAGTCGTTCGTTTCCGTGGTCATGCTGGTGATATCTTCTTGACCGATGTCCTCTTCGTCCCAAGTCTTGAGCTGAGCCTTCTGTCCGTTACTGCCCTTGACCGCATGAGCATGGACGTTGTGCACTCGTGTGGTGTTGGCACTGTGTCGTTGCATCCGTCCGGTCTTATCGTTTTGCACGCCATCGCCCGTGGCAACTTGTGGCACGTTCCTCGTCTGTCCTCCTCTCCTTTCATTCCCTCCTCGTCAGCCGCCACCGACCATGTCTTCATCACCAGCATGCTTTCTCAACACACCCGACTCTTGTACCGCCGCCTTTGCCACGTGCACTCTGACGTCGTAGACAGCATGCTCCGCACCAAGCCGGCCAAAGGCCTTGACCGTAACCCGCAGTTCGCTGCGAGCAGCGGGCTACAAACAGCAAGCCAGGTGCTCGCTACGAGCACCAAGCTGTTGGCAGCGAGCAGCGAGCTCGCTGCTTGTAGCCCACTGTCCAGAGCAAGGAGCCAGGCTCATTGGGCTAGACGAGAAGAAAGAGAGAAAAAGGCTAACAAAAACATTCCCCATCCCAGCAACAGTTGCCATAGCAGTTGCACCAACCGTAGCATCCGCAGCAGCACGCAGCAGCAGTAGTAGCAACAACAATAGCAAGTGCAGGAGCAATAGCAGCAGCAGCAGTTGCTACTGCCTCAGCAGCCGCAACAAAAGCAGTGGCAGCAGTAGCAGATATAACAGTAGCAGTGGTAGCAACTGCAGTATTAGCAGTAGTTGCTGCTGCCACAGCAGCCGCAGCAACAGCAGCAGCAGTAGTAGTAGTTGCAACAGTAGCTACAACAGCAACAGCAGTAGTAGTAAAAACAACAGCAGCAGCGGCAAGCAGCGGCAGTGGCAGTAATTGCAATAGCAACGGCATCAACAAAAGCAACCGCTACAGTTGTGCAGCTGCGGCCCTCACCACAGCCGCTACTGATGTCAGCATCCAGCCTCTAACGTCACTACTGATGTCACTATTGACATCATAAACAAAGAAAAAGGGGGGAAGAAGGGTGGGGAAGAAACTTTATCGCAGTAGTAGCAGATTATGTCGTAGCAGCTGTTGATGCTAGCCGTCCAAGGCTGGCATCACTGCTGACATCAGTAGCACACAAAACACAAAAAGAAAAAGAGAAGGTGGCACCAAAACCATGGCTAATAGCCCCAATGGGGAGGGGTCCTCCTCCATTGGGGGGAACCCCAGGAGGGGTACCCCCCCCCCCCCTTGTTTTTGGAGCAGCTGCAACAGCTGCAGCAGCAGCAGCANATGGCTAATAGCCCCAATGGGGAGGGGTCCTCCTCCATTGGGGGGAACCCCTGGAGGGGTACCCCCCCTTGTTTTTGGAGCAGCTGCAACAGCTGCAGCAGCAGCAGCAACAGCAACACCTCTCACCTCATCCTACCATGGATGTTGCTTGGTCCTAGGCTACATGCTTGAGGGTGTGAAGCAGCCTCTTGCTGCCACCTACTGGTATCAGAGCATGAGGGATCCCTCCCTCCACTCAGTCGATCCGGGGCCCACGTATGGAACGAGGACGTCAAGTTCGACGAGGACCTCTACTCACCCGCAACATTGACCCTCATTTGACCCCCCACACCACTGCCAAGGGGCGTAGTCTATCTAAGCCTCGGGATGCAACCTCACCGCAACACCTCAACTCCACACAACCGGAGCCATTCTTTGGCCCGGTGCCATGGAGTCCTAACCGCGGTCCACCTCGTTGCTTTGTTGCAGCACCTCGACCCGCTACCTTTCAGCCCAGAGCCACGTCATCGTGTTACCACAGCCGTGCAGCTGCTCAACATCCCAGTCACTCCCACGTGCACAACGGCAGCCGCTTCTGCGGTTTGAGCTGCCACCGTGGCTTCGCCACTCGACACGGAGCCAATCCCCTCATTGCCAAGGGGCTGGTGTGAACGTATACGCATGGACGAGCTCCTAACACGATACGAGAAGGAAGATAGGCACACGTACGCACGTCGCCAATGTGGTGACAGCCCGAGGTATGACCCCGGGGAGGAATACAACCCCGCGGAGTACCTGGCGCTTGCTGACGCCGCCAAATACGTGGCCTACTGCCAGTCCGCCTCCGACGATTTGCCAACGGTGCAGAATGTGCCGGAAATGGGGCCGCCACGTGAGCAACGTCGCCCCTCCTCTCCTCATCACAGATCCACCAACTTTTTGATTTCCCACGCCCACATGGGCAAGGGAAACTCTGCCCAAAAAAACATGCCCGTCCTTTGCACTACTCACCATGCCAGTTGACGATAATCAGTTTGCTGCTTTGGAGGAAGAGCTGTGCAAGGAGCGCGCCGCTCTCCAAGCAGCCCTCACTGCCCAGCGCATTGCTGAGGAAAGAGTGCATGCTGGAAAGGGCGATCAGGACACCTTCGTCGATTACATTGCCAACCTTGTCTTCAACCGCTTGCAGCCTGCATTGCGCTCCATGCCTGCCGCCTGACATCACTGCTGTCTTCTCTACCTCTCTTGCTTCCGCATCCAACAGCACAGGCTCTCTCAACTCTTACTCCAATGCTACTGCAGCTGCTACAGGCGCCGCCGCTGAAAAGGCCATTGTCCAACCGCCACAGCGAAAGCCTGACTTTGACTCAGCACCACCTCACTTCACTGCCAATCTCTCTTTTGCCTCTTGGGAAGTACGTTTCAGTGCTTGGACACAGGGTGAGCAACTTTGGGAGTAATATCACTTGCCCAATCCCTCAGCAAACCCGCCTTTTGTCCCCACATCTGGTGAGTCTGCGCGTGCTGTTCGTGCCCTCATACGCGCCGGACCGGACGATCTCACTCACATGATCGGGTCCTGCAATGCTGATGCTACACGTTGCACGCCTGTTGATCCTGTTGGTGCTTATGCACTCATCAAGTATCGCACCACTCTCACTGGACACGCAGCACAGAGTGTTCTTACTGTCCAGTTCAACACTCTCTCCATGCGTGCTGATGAGACTATGGATGCTTATTGGGCTCACGACCTGCGTCTCTTAAAGGACCTCGGCAAAGCAACACCCGGGCAGCTCCCCGTTGTCCTCTCAATCGTCAACGGCTTCATCCCTGAACTGTCACACATGTTTAGGGAGGTGAAGGCCTCCGAGCTCGAACGTCTTACATCCAAACCAGTCCGCGCTGACTCACCCCCAGGCATTGGTGCTCTCTGGGAGGTCACCTCCCAGCGGCTCACCTACTGGTGGAGTGCTCTCCAGAACAAGCACATTCATCGTGTAGTATTTGGAGCTGCCACAACAGTACTCCACGCTGCTTCTTCCTCTTCCTCTTCCTCGTCCTCATCCTCCTTCTCCACCACGTCCCTTGTTCACCAAGAGGGTGGCGGCGGAGGTCGTGATCATGGTTGGGGCAAAGGCTCTGCTATAGCTAGCCATAGTGGTCAGTCGGGCTGTGGAAAGGAGAAGGGCACCAGCAACAGTACCAGCAGCACCTCCTCTTCATCTTCTGCTACCGGCACTATCACATGTTGGAACTGTGGCAGCATTGTAAATCTGCACCGAAGTGCCCGTCACCTCCGGACAATGAATGCTTGGCATCTGCCATGCGTTCTCACTGGGCACGTTCCTCTGGAGGCTCTGGGGACGCTTCTCGGCAGCCCCCCCCCATCTTCTCCGCGCCACCACAACATCACCACTAAGGTCACCGTCTACCAAACAACTATTGCACCGTCTCCTCTTCCTTACCCCTGGGACTGGCCCCCGGGATATGGCGGGCCGGTCTTCTATGGCCCACCCTCCAGCCCCTACGCTGCTCCTTTGTGGGCGTCCTTAGCTTACCCTCCTCGACGCACATCCCCCAATGTCATCATCACCCCAGACCCGCTCGAAGATGCACGCCAGTTGGATGCTGCCCTCTCTGATGCCATCCACCAGCGCCATCTTCGTGATCAGGGAGGTGAGAGTGACCGCTCTGGGCCAGAGTCTTTTACGTGTGTCGTCGATGAGGAGTTGCGTGGACCTGTGTCCGATCATGTGCTCGGGTGTCCTCCTGCTCATGTTCCATGGATTGAATAATGGCAGTCCCTTTGATTGCCTCGTTGTCTTGCTACGTGTGGCCAGCGTCTCCTCCCGCATGCTGCCGTGGCCGCCGTGAGTCGTGATCGTGCCACTGCTCGTGCGTCAGGGGGCTTCTGGATCCTCCATTCTTGAGCCACCCATCACATGACCTTGTCGCGCGCATCATTTGTTTCTCTCGATCCAGTTGGTTCCATGCGCTTTGTCAACAGTGGCTCTGGCCAGCTACTCTCTGTTCAGGGCGTGGGCGTTGTGCGCTTTGTCGGCCCGAGGGGGGAACTGTTCTTGCCGGATACACTATATGTTCCATTGCTTGAGCTGAGTCTGCTCTCTGTCACTACGCTTGATAACTAGGGCATGGACTTCTCCTCCAACCGCGGAGTTGCCTTTGTATCCCATCGCACATTTGGCAGCACTCTTCTGCAGGGCACCAGCTGCGATCGCCTCTTCCGTGTTCCCACCTTTGTGCCAACACCAGCCATTGCGGCTCACATGCATGTTGCTCGCTCCCTCTCCCCTGCACATGCTCAGTTGCTGCACCGCCGCTTGTGCCACATCCACACTGCTGCCATTGACTCTCTCCTTTGCACGCTCCCCGCTAATGGCCTGGATGCTCACTCCTTTTCTGCTCCTTGTCCCCTTGCCTGCCTTGACTGCGCATAGGGCAAAATGCATAGGTCACCTTTCTCCACCTCTGAGTCTCGCACCTCTTCTCCCCTTGACTTGTTGCATGCTGACATCATGGGTCCCCTCTCTCATGACACTCTTGGGGGGGCTGGTCAATACGTCCTCTGCCTCACTGATGACTTCTCCCGCATGCGTTGGGTCTTTGTTCTCAAGCAAAAGAGTGATTTCTTTCCCACCATTGAGTCCAGGCTTCCCCAGGCTGAAGTTGCCTGTGGTCCCCGCCTCCGGGTCTTTCGTTGTGACCGCGAGGGTGAGTTCATTGGTCCCACCTCACGCTTCCTCTCCTTGCGTGGTGTCCGCCTTGAGACCACCGCTCCCTACACGCCCCAGCAAAACATTGTGATTGAGCATTGGAACCGCACTTTGGCTGATGGTGTCCGTACTCTCCTCACTATGTCTGAACCCCCCTCCCCTTCTTCGCCTTTGAGGCCATGTCCTACATGACATGGGTCTGGAACCGTGTTCCCCATGGCCCCCTGCCCCGGCATGTCACACCGTTTGAACACTGGTTTGGTCGTAGGGTGGACCTTTGCCTTGCTCGTGTTTGGAGGTGTGTCGCTGCCGTCTAGCTCCCTGAGGACGTGCACGTCCGTAAGCTCAGTCCGCGCACTCACTTGTGCACCTTCCTTGGTTTCTCCCCAATGTCCAAGGCCTGGCACTTCTGGGACACCGATCACGCCTGTGTCATCGAATCGCGAGATGCTCTCTTCTTTTAGGACGTCGTTCCTTGCAACTTGTCTCATGTTACTTCTCCCTCTTCTCTGTCCTCGCTCTGTCAGCTTGGGGGGGTGGGTTTGTTGCACCCTCCGGTCTTGCTGGTGCGCCTCCCTCGAGCTCGACTCTTGCTTCCTCTACTTCCTCCCATACTGTATCCCTTGACACGCACCACAGCACCCCGCCTTCTTCCCCATCTGGGCTCTCCCCAGACTCTTCACCTCCTACGTCGTCTGAGTCCACGTCAGTTTTGGTCAGTGCCCCGCCACTGTTGGAGGACACTCCGGCACAGTCCCCTCGGTGTACCGCCGTTGATGTCCCCTCGTCACCTTCTCCACCATCACCATTGATTGACGGTGAGTCAGTCTCTCCCCCATACACTGATGCACCTCCTGTTGTGCCTGAGCCATGCATTCGTGGAGGGAGACTCCGTTCTCTCCCACCGGCGTCAGTCTCACAGTCCTCTCAGCGTCGCACACGATCTAGTGCACATTCCACTGCAGCTGGCTCGACCGTCAGGCCCACTGGGCTTGATTCACTTGGACTCACTGTCAGCGTAGTTCACCCCAACTCTGCAGTTGGCTATGCCCTTGTCGCTCATGAGTTCCACAGTGCCTTGGATGCTTCCGCAGCGAGGTACATTGCCGCTTTCTTTGCTACTAGTGGCCTCCCCTCGCTGATCCCACTCCCAGCTGAGCCTACCACCGTCCATCAGGCTAGAGAGGTTGCTGATGCTGACATGTGGGAAAAGGCCATGCACGAGGAGCTCTCCGCCTTGAACGAACATGAGGCATTTGAGCTGGTTGATCTCCCACCTGGACGTAAAGTTGTCTTGGCCCGTTGGGTACTTCGGCGCAAGCTGAAGGAAGACGGTACGATTGACAAGTACAAGGCCCGACTCATAGCCAAGGGATTCTCCCGAATTCCAGGCGTTGAATTTGATGAGACCTTTGCTCCACTTGGACAATACACCACCGCCCGGGCTCTTTTGAGCCTGTTCGCTCAGCATGACTGGGAACTAGAGCAGATGGATGTCAACAACGTGTTCTTGCCTGGACGCCTTGATGAGGGGATGTACATGGTACAGCCCCCAGGCTTCACAGATGGCATTAACAAGGTTTGGCGACTGCGTAAGGCACTGTTCGGGCTCAAGCAGTCACCACGCTGCTAGAACTTAGAGATCTCTTCTACCCTAGAGAAGGGCGGCTATCACCATAGCTCAGTCGATCAAGCACTCTTTTTGAGTGCCCCCTCGCAGCCCCTCATGGCCATCCTGGTCTACGTGGATGACCTCCTCATTGCGTCGCCTAGCCAGGCGGCCGTGCAATCAGTGAAGACTCTCCTGCAGTCTGCTTACAAGATGAAGGGCTTGGGTCCAGCCCGCGTGTTTCTTGGTGTGGAGCTAGAGCGAGACCGCCAGCGTAGGACGCTGCACGTACACTAGGCTGCGTACATCCGCAGTTTGGGGGAGCGCTTCTCTTCTCTGCTCCCTGGCAACCCCACTGCGTCCACACCGATGACTCCAGCTGGCCAGTGCCTGATGAAGTCACTCGACCTAACTCAGCTGGGGGACACTATCGATGTCACCGATTTCCTCAGCGTGATTGGTTCCCAGATGTACCTTGCCACTACCATCCGAGCAGACGTGGCCTTCTCGGTCAACTTCCTGGCTCAGTTCTCCTAGCAGCCTTGTCAGAAACACCTCAAGGCTGAATTGCGCGTCGTCCGCTACGCTCTGTCCACTACGCGCATCGGCCTTTGCTACAGGTCACAACCCTCTGTTGTCGTTGATGGGTATACCGACAGTGACTGGGCTCATGATGCAAATGCACGCAGTCGTACAGGCAACATTTTTCTTGTGGGTGGAACTACTATCTCATGGAAGAGTTGCAAACAGGGCTGTGTGGCGCGCAGCTCCAGTGAGGCTGAGTATGTTGTACTTGGCGTAGGTACGTGTGAGAGTGTTTGGCTTTCCCGCTTGCTAGAGCAATTTCGTGGGCCTATTCGCTGCATCACCCTGCGTTGCGACAACCAAAGCACCAAGGAAATCGCTGAGCATGATGGCATGCATCATTCACGCACCAATCACATCAACATTGAGCATCACTTTGTGCGTGAGCGCATTGCCGCAGGAGAGGTCCAGGTTGTCTGGGTTGAAATGCATCAGCAACGTGCAAATTTTCTCACCAAAGCTCTTAGCAGTGGAGTTTTCAAGGCTGTTGTGCATGCAGTTGGCTTGTTGCGAGCTCGTGATCCTACTAGCTGATGTAACAACTTCGTCTCTATTATCGTGAGTTCTTGTGTGGTGTGTGAGCTGTTCGTCTGTGGGTCATCGGAGAGTGTCGGTTGTGACACACACGCAATTGACCTCTTGTCTCTGCTCACTCACACACATGTTCACTGCAGGTGACTGAGCATCTTTGAAGCTGTGGTCCAAGCAGTGCTGGCACTTCTGCCGGATGCTAGACAAACGTGACCTCAGCCGAGCTCAAGCCCTATTATGGAGACACCTTGCAGTATTTTGGTTATGAGCCACAGGGTGGCCGAAACATGAGAGATTACTTGAGATTTGCATGCACCACATACGCTCATGGTTGATGTGGATTCTGGTTTCTTGTGCTTTTTATGCTGTGCTGGTTGTATAGTTCTTGCCCGGGATGCCAATCCTACGGGGCCACACGCTCACTCGCTCTGAGGTGTGAGAAATCACGGCAGCTTTTTAGCTGGCCGGTCTGGTTCGACCCCGGGATGGCGGCCGGGCCCCACCTCGAGCCTCTCGAGTGGGTGGCCCGGTCAACCGTGTGCTAAGAGATTGCGAGCTCGTTACTCTCGTTACTCGTTCTCTCGTTCTCCTAAAAACTGAGTTTTCTTGCACTACCCTCTCACCTAGTCCCGCCATGGATGCTGCTTGGTCCTAGGCTACGTGATTGAGGGTGTGAAGCAGCCTATTGCTGCCAACTGCAAGTACCAACAGAAACGGCAATATCTGGCTCGTTGGCCTTCATACCAAAAATGTTTGCTGCCGTTCCTGAGTTGTTTGCATCCAAACTCAAGGAGTTTGAAGGGGGTTTCCTTGAAAAACTACTTTGAGATTTGCCTCCAAAACGTATTGCCAATCATCAGATAGACCTCAAGTAGTACTGTGGACCGATGTTGAAGGGGACCTATCAGATGAGCATCTACAAACTAACCAAGCTAAAACAAAAGCTGCTAGAGGAGACGCTTGGTCAGGTGTTTGTCAAGCCATCCACATCATCTTACGCTGCACCTCTAGTTTTTGTAAAGATGAAAACCGATGCTATGCATTGTGCGTGGAGTATAGGGTGTTGAACGATATCAACGACAAGAACAAAATCCTCCTTCCCTGAGCACATGAACTTTTTCACCAACTTTGTCGAGCAAGAATATTCACCAATATGCACGCACGCAACGGCTATCATCAGAATCGCATGTTTGACAATGATTTCAAGAAGACGACATTCTCCACTAGATAGAGACACATCGAGTTCAGGGTTATGCTTTTAGACTTAGCAATGCTCCTACGATATGTATGAGGGCCATGAAAAGGATTTCTTTCTACAATACCTTGACGATATCCTGGTGTACAACGGCATCCCAAATAGCACAATGGACATATCTGAAAGCTTTTGGGAATACGGAGAGAAGTTCTGCGGAAAGCTCTTCAAGTGCGACTTTGGTTTTTGTTCAGCCAGTTTTATGGGCCACATCATCTGCGGCAGAGAGATAATCATGGACCTGAAGAAGGTAGAGGCGGTCATAAATCTGCCGAAATAGACAAAAATTTGGAACGTCCAGGTGTTTTTGGGGTTCAACAACTAGTACCGTCCACTTGGCAACAACTACACTCCAGTATCAGTACCTCTCTTTGACCTTTATCCGAAAACACTGTAGAAGAAGCATTCAACTCCTTGAGAAACACTCTGACCTTGGCACGAGCCCTACAATTAGGGGATCCAACCATGCACTATATCATGGCCAACAATGCGTCCGATCTAGCGAGCGAAGATGGAGAATAACCGGTTGAGTATATGTAGAAAGAAAATCGGACCAGAGCTAAACTACGCAGTGCAAAACAAGTTAGATCAGTGGTCGTGCAAACTTTCAAAACGTAGCAATGCTATCTGGACAGTTATTCATGCAGTGTCCGCACCGACCACCATACACTCGAGTACGTCAAGATGCATCCAAATCTCAGCCATCTACAAAAAAAGATAGAGGGAGTTCCTAGAGTCAAACTTTGATTTCGGCATCCAGTACCAAACAAGAAAAACATATCTAGCCGATGCTCAAAGCCAGCAACCAAACTTAATGGCTGAGATTAGCACGATGCGTGTTTAAGAGGCAAAATCAACCCAGCAGACGCACTCAGCCGCCGACCAGGTGTGATGGCTAATGCAGCAACACTACGGCTGCAACGAGAACCGTATCTCGAGCAGGTGTTTTCATGAGGTTACAATCAGCACGATGGAGAAGACAAAGAAAAATTCTGGTACGACTCACCCTGTTGGAGGCGACGATTCAATCACTAGGTGGTCGTCCCACCAAACGAAGAACCGAACAAAGAGCCGCATACTGCTTGAGGAGTGCCACGACACAGGTCCATGTGGAAATTTTGGAGAAGACAAGCTGCTGAAGAAGCTAGCAAAACACTATTGGTGGGAATATGCAATCCAACATGGCCGACTTCTGCAAATCCTACGACACGTGTCAGCGACACAAATCTCGTCGCACATGGCCACCCGGACTTCTGCTACCGTTCCCCATTATGAGGAAACCGTGGGTTGCATCTCTGTGGACTTCGTCACAAGATGACCAGTTACACCCAAAAGATATGGCGCAATCCTCGTGGTCGTCGATAGGTTTTCCAAAACTTCTCATTTTATTCTGAAAACAACCACCGTCACTACAAAAGAAACATCCCGGCTACGGAGGACCATCATGAGCGACAAGAATGGTCAATTCACGAGCCATTTTCAACACGGACTGATGACTTTGCTATGGCAGTTGGATCTAGCTTTCAGCGGCGTTCCATCCTCGAACCGACGGCCAAACTGAGCGGACCAATCAAACGCTCAAACAACTTCTCTAAACATTTTGCAAGCCTCATGGGACAGATTGGGCACAAAAAATCCTGACCTCCAAAATCGCATACAGTTTAGCACTCTCCACCGCAACGGGTGAAACACTGTTTCAAGTGGTGTATGGAAGATTTCCCGCCACACCAACCAGACTGCAAATTCAGAGCAACATTCCCGTGGTTGACGTCCAATGCCGAGATTTCTCCACCAAATGGGACAAAACACGGCAGATGCTCACAAAGACACAAGCGTTGATGAAACGTGCTGTCAATCGACTTCGGAGCTACATTTTTTTTGCCTCTGGCGACAAAGTCTTTCTGAGTTCTGCCAACATCAAACATTGCGGAGCCGACTGTTCGAAACTCAAACCCCGATGGTTGGGAAAACTTGAGATCAAATGCATGCAAACCCCCATAGTTGCACGACTCAAACTTCCCGGAACTATGCAAGTTAAAACGTTGTTCCATATCTGCAAAACTCAAGCACACCGAGACCCCAGAGAGAACTTCCCTGACAGAGATGTCCCTCCCCCTCCTCCTGTACAAGTGGACGAGGACACCAAATACGTCATCGAGGACAACCTTGGCCATCAACAACAAGGCAAGACAACCAAATAT
This sequence comes from Penium margaritaceum, assembly GCA_023375785.1. Lineage (NCBI taxonomy): Eukaryota > Viridiplantae > Streptophyta > Zygnematophyceae > Desmidiales > Peniaceae > Penium > Penium margaritaceum. Next base: position 92,475 of record SZWC01004147.1, read on the forward strand.
CTTGTCAAGTGGCANATAGACAAAAATTTGGAACGTCCAGGTGTTTTTGGGGTTCAACAACTAGTACCGTCCACTTGGCAACAACTACACTCCAGTATCAGTACCTCTCTTTGACCTTTATCCGAAAACACTGTAGAAGAAGCATTCAACTCCTTGAGAAACACTCTGACCTTGGCACGAGCCCTACAATTAGGGGATCCAACCATGCACTATATCATGGCCAACAATGCGTCCGATCTAGCGAGCGAAGATGGAGAATAACCGGTTGAGTATATGTAGAAAGAAAATCGGACCAGAGCTAAACTACGCAGTGCAAAACAAGTTAGATCAGTGGTCGTGCAAACTTTCAAAACGTAGCAATGCTATCTGGACAGTTATTCATGCAGTGTCCGCACCGACCACCATACACTCGAGTACGTCAAGATGCATCCAAATCTCAGCCATCTACAAAAAAAGATAGAGGGAGTTCCTAGAGTCAAACTTTGATTTCGGCATCCAGTACCAAACAAGAAAAACATATCTAGCCGATGCTCAAAGCCAGCAACCAAACTTAATGGCTGAGATTAGCACGATGCGTGTTTAAGAGGCAAAATCAACCCAGCAGACGCACTCAGCCGCCGACCAGGTGTGATGGCTAATGCAGCAACACTACGGCTGCAACGAGAACCGTATCTC